>JAPYYV010017976.1:0-19408 GCA_030522625.1 Copidosoma aretas | reverse complement strand
AGACGTACAAGTGTGGTAGTGAGTTCAAAAGTTTCTACTCTGTTATAACCTCTGAATTGGAAAGTAATACATAGTTTGTATATGCTATTCGATGCATACCAACTGTTCAAAATAGTATAATAACGTTGAAAATTATCTAATTTAGTTATTTTTAGATCATTTTCATTAACAGTATGATCCTTATTTATGAAAACTTGTTTTTCTCTCATGTGTGTGTTAAAAGATACCCTCGCGTACCTTCAGAATGCCAGCGTTGATCACGAGCGGAGAGCGCTGCGGTCATTCTCGGAGCGAATAGGATTTTTAAATTTCAACCTTGTTTGAGATTTTTGACCACTTTAAGTATTTCTTCTGGATTTTTAAATCGTACCGTCACTTGGACTTGATAAATTTATTTTTTCCAGCTTAAAATAAGCACGTTGGAAACATTTAATTTTGGCCTTCGAAGCCTTCGAAGAACAAAAAATCAAAAATATGAAATTTTTCCAACTTGCTTATTTTCAGCTGGAAAAAATCAATTAATCAAGTCCAAGTGATATATAATAATAGTATGATTTAAAAATCCAGAAAAAATACTTGAAGTGGTTAAAAAAATCAAACAAGGTTGAAATTTTTAAATCCTTTGCTATCTAAATGGGAAAACAAAATGTGTCTGGTGGCACGTGTTAACTATAAATTTTTTTGGTTTTCAGGCAATGGATTTTCATTTTTGGATTCAAAGAAAAGTTCGAAAAGGGTAGATGATCAAAAAATTAAATTCGGTAAATAACGGACACTCTAGTGGACAGTGTCCTTCTTAGTACATTATGATTTTGGTACAATACAGATATCAGCCATTGATACTGTCAACGCACACCTCGAGGTGTTTTCTGTACTGTATGACTTCGATACTCTATCTGAGCTCGGTATAATACAACTTTCAGCTATAAATACTGTCCACATGCATACCTCGAGGTGTTTTCTTTATTGTATAACGTCGCCACTGCGTGGGAGTCTCAGCCTGAGATAGTATTACCGTATTATGGAACGGTATAACATGTAAAACCGATGTTTCAAAATAGGTTTTGTGTTAAAATAGTACTTTTCGACACTGGTGCGGCATCACCACGAGGGCGATCACAGAGCCCGATTGTGATGGCCCGAATATTTTATAGCACAAGTACCTAAAAGTAGCGCCGAATGTGCGGTTTTTAGGTTAGAGTGCTACAAATGTTTTTACTAATTTCGGTTATTTTCTACACCCAAATTCATAATGTTATAAACAAACAAAAGATTTGCAATAGATTTGTGCAGAAAAATGATTTTTTTTTTGGGTGGAGGGGGGGGGGGGATTTACGAACAATTATAAAATCTCTGCTATAACTTAAAAAAAAAAAATTTTACCTTTGTAGAATTTCTTGAACTCTTGCGATATTAACGGAATTAACTGCTTCGTGAAGACTTGGTTCGATTAGATCGCCCATTTTTGTAATTTTTTTTTACTTGTTCAAAAAAGTTTATTACGTCAGATGAATATTCAAATTTCTAAAACTTATAAGAAGTTACTATTCGTAGGTATATCTTTTTTTATTAGACCACAAACGGATACGACTGAATAATACTGTAACCGTACAAAAACCCGCGGAGAACTAAGGAGATTTGAGCTACAAGTGAGGTATGGTGATAAAAATTATGAGCTCATTAGTGATATCCACTATCTTAAGTAAGTGATATCAACTAGCCTAGAGCGATTCTGCATGATTCATAACTATTACACTTAGCTTGGGGGAAAAAATTGTTTCGGTGAATTTGTTTTGGTATTTCTAAATGTTGTTGTGGAAGTTAGAGTCTTGATCCGTATCTTGTAAAATGTGTCTATCGAACTCACTTTGGACCGTATTTTTTATAAATAAATGAATAAGCTTCTCAATTACTTAGGTTTTTTAATTCAAAAATTAATTTGGAGTGGTTGAGAATAAAAAATTCTAAATTTCTTACATCCCAATGTTTATTTGAAGCTTTTTTTGTTTATGATAAACGTTATTCCAAAAACGTTTATTAAAATGTAAGTACTTCGTTAACTTTACTAAATGTTCAACAAATCAAAAAAATTAAATTACATACAAAAATCAATTAAATCAAGTGAACGAAAACATGCACATTCGTCAAACCATTTGATCCTTGCTTCCAAACTAAGTATTTGTGACTCTTTTTTATAAACTGATTTTTTTTTCTTAGCTAGCTATTAAATACACAAGTAGGGTATCAAGAGATCTTAAGAGTTCTCTTGGTGTAGCCTCTTGAATTCAAGTCGAGAGTTAAGACGTGCAAGATCTATGAAAAATTGTCAAGACAAAACCTACGAAGAGTTTACTGTCGAGTGTAAAGACAAGAGTTTGGTCCCAAAGACTACTACAATACTTAAATTTTCAACATCTTTCCAGACCAAAACAAGACGTACTAAACTCTTGTCTTGTCTCGACTCTCGTGATGCCCTACAGTACAAACGCTAGATTATTCTGTCTACCGCGGTGAATATTTTTGGTTGAATAAAATACACTTAAAATTTATTATTTGATCTATTCTTTGGTTTTCCAAAAATGGTATTTCTATGTATTATGCATATGTTTTATTAACAAACAAGTTTTTTCCTGAATAAACAAGTTATTTCATAAAAAAATGCAGTATTGCTGATGAACTAATTAGAAAAGTACAACAAAAATGTTAAATTGTTTAAAAATAATAAGCAGAAGCTTGGAGCTTGAGGAAACTTAGTGCCAAGTGATCGGCAGTGGTTCTATAATTTGTGACGAGAAGTACTCTAATAAAAATTCATAAAAGTAATGAGTTCTCATGTAAAATTTTTTAATTTTTGCACTGTTGTTACAATCTTTCAACTGAAGTTAAACCACAAATTATCATTGAAATTTTCTGATGGGACAAAAATGTATTTTGTATACTACCGATAGCTATAAGAAGACCTCAGTTTTCTTTAACCATATTAGCCATTCTGATTTCGTTCGTAAAAGCTGTTCGTCAAATGAAATAATTTTTGTTTTTATTGATTTATGTCGCCTAGAATACTTATTAAATAAAATATTAATAAATTACGAATCAATAATATAATCATGTATGTAATGGAAAATGGACCCATAAAAATGTATGTAAAATTAATAAAAACAAATCGAAATAACGAATAAACCAATGAACACATACACCCATAATCATCCATCTCACATGTTGAAAAAAATTATTTCTCATTCGATTATGATCGAAACATCTTTATACCATCCCTACAATTTTCGATGAAAACAAAAGAGCATCGATTCGCGGTTCAGTTGTACAGAAGGGGGAAACAATGAATCTCCTCGAAAAGGTAAAAAAGGAGCATTGAAGTGATGCACTCGAACAAAAGGGAAAACAGAGAAGACAAGTGCAGCGGTGTTATAACGAGACCCTTTTTTTTTGCTCGACGAGGAAGAGGAGTTTCCCACACGGAGAGATAAAATGATCGAACGGAAGGGCAGACGGTGATATACGCATAGACCGGTCCATTGTGTGAAACGGAGGGGGAAAGGGCAATGCTTAGACGCGAGGGAAATAATGAACGGCGGAGCTGGGAAACAATCGAATGCAATCAAGCGAATGTTAATTGATATCGAGCCGCGATGTACTGCTCGGCTTGCAGTTTGATTTATTATCTGTCTTTTATGTGCACGCGTGCGTGTGCGTGCGTTGCTCATGCGTTCATGAAGAGACGGAGCTTGGAAAAAAAAATTTCATTAGAATACATTTTTTTACGTGGTGCAAGTTTTGAATAGTGCCTGCATCTTCTTAGGTATGAAATTGAAATAGTCTCCTATTATTTCCAGTTGATGATTCATAAAGATACGTACGTTAGCTTGTAGATGTATCATTTTTTTCAACAATTTATCTGATCCACGGAATTCTTTTTAAATTACATTCGATTAGCTTTTAGGTGCCACCTCAAATGCTCAAACAGGAATTTTCCTCGAAACGCAATATCTGTTTCTACAAATGTTTACGCGAGTGTACGTAATGTACTGATAATTTTCATTATGTTTATATGTGTATGAGCAGACTTGCTGAAAAATTTAAGTTAGTTTATGTTTACAAGGAACATGTGATAATCATCATTCTGAAATAATCTCCTGTTCGTAATTTCCAGTCATACAAATAAGTCCATGTGCATCATCATACAATAAACTTTGCAATTAAGATGCATTTATTTACTCATTGTCCTTCATTAGGATTGATATTTATGTTGATGCAGAAAACTGCATAATGACGTAACCGTCGGTCATTGATTGCGGAACAAAACTCTACTCCGTCAGTCAACGTGGTTTGAGCGTAAATATAGACCCTATTTTAAAATGACAAAGTAAATTGTTGACATTTAATGACAAAAAGTCGATTCTATACAAAAGAGAGTGGTATTTTAGGTGTTCAAACAATTTTTTTCTTTGATTTTGAATACTGCATGTTCAGATTTTGTTAACTATAAAGATAAATTCGAATAAACATTTCTCATGAAAAAATCTATTGGGTCCGCCATGTAATATAATCATAATGAACAACATTTTTTGTTTTTCATTCCATTTCAATTTTTCAAAGCTCGTTTTCTTCCTCGAAAGGTTTTACATAGAGATGACTAAGAGATTTTCCAAAATATTTAACGCGTAAAAAGATAGGTACTATTTATTTGAACACGTTCATTAATTGTGTGACAATTCACGGATCATGTAAACAACATTTCTTCATCAACTCTATGTAAAACCTTTTGAGGAAGAAAACAAGCCATGAAAAATTGAAACCGACGAAAAACAAAAAATGTTGATCACTATAATTGAGTTTATCTTTATGGTTAACAAAATATAAACATGCAGTATTAAAAAAAAAAAAAAAAATTTTTTGAACACCTATGATACCTCTCTCTTTTGTATGGAATCGACTTCTTTGTTATTTAATGTCAACAATATTGACTTTACCAGTCGCTTTAAGGGGGTTGTCGTGGTACAGTTAACATCAAAAATTAGGTATGGTTTACATCCTTTTAATATAAGTATTCTTATACAAAACACGTCAACAATTATTAAGTCCGATGCACACACATAAAGAATAACGGAAACAATTATTACAATTGCAAAAACTTTCAGATAACACGGACTTTTGTTTGAACCTGTACCACTATATAGATATACAAATAACATCATGCAGTAACTTTCAGTCGATGAATCTTTAAAACGGTAAAACTGGGCTTCCTGAAAATTAAAATGATTGTTTTAATTGGGATTGACTTTATTATACTCATTTTTTGTGAAACTCTGAAGAAAATTAACCGAGTTAGAAGTAAAAGTGTGTCTTTGGGAACCAGTTGGCAACATTCTCTCGATAAGAGCCCGTGTATAGCCGTAAATCTTTGCGATTTAATTTCTCAAAAACTGTGAAGCTAGGCCCTTTGCAATTTGGACATGTTATGTGCAGTGATAAAATGAATGTGATATAATTTTTAGAAGAATTTCTGAAGAAAACGAAATATCACGATCACGATAACCCCCTTAAAATAGAGCCTACATTTACGCTCAAACAACCAATACCAAGCCAATATGACGGACGGTACAGCTTTCAGAATACACCCAATAAAGTTCGAACTCTCTCGATACAAAACTCTTCTCCTCGTTTCTAATATTTCCCCTCACCTTTTCCGCATGCCCTCCACTCAACACGCAGTCCCATACCAAATACCCCCCGGCCGGACCAGATCCCCCCGCCCCCCCCAAACAGGGAGAGCCACGACAATGTCTCGAGCGCACAAAGAAGCGAACGGATATGGGAGCCATAATCCGTCCTTACCTCGCGGTCTCGAGATCTTACTTACCCCCCCGAGTGCAAAGTGTCGTACACGGCTTCGGAATTACTCGAGCAGCCGACATACCTACCCTTCATGCCTCACACGCACACATACACGCGGCGCGTTCACCTCCACCTGCAGAATTTTCAAGCATCCCTCTGTATCCCTCACCCCCTTCGTCTTCCGTTTGCCCATAGAGACGGGCGCACATACTCGCGTACACACGTACAGGCACACTGCAGGGCCCCACAAAAGACGCGGACGCGCGCTCGATTAAGTTCGCGCCGCGAGAAGCCATTAAAGAGCCCGGCGCTACGGGCTCGCTCTCTCTCCCGATTAAAATAGTCGTTTACCGGCTCCGATTGCTATACTGGGCTCGCCGGGGGAGGGCTATCGGCGCTAATTCCTTTATTGTGCGGAGCCGCGTTGAGTCGGATTCTACGTGGCCTTTCTCTCTCTGTGTTTTGTGTATTGGGCGTTTCGGACGCTCGCTTGGATTCGGCTTTGTCGCGTTATCTTTTTGTAAGCCTGGAGTTTGTGGGCGATGCCTTTTTCGGTGTCGCGCCTCGGTATTTATTTACCCCTTCGTTGATTTGCTGGAGGCAATTGTCGAGGTGGTCTCACAGCGGTTGATGGAATTAATGATCAATGGAATACTTCGGATTGCTTGATCAAGGGTTCGCATGATTTTTGTGACTTTATCAGTTCAGAGATCATGGATTTCATCAGTAAAAGCAGTTTATATAGTTAAAATCACGATAAATTTTTGTCACAAAAATTCTTGATATCATCAAAATATGATGTCTCCAACTTTAATAGACAAAGATAACTCCAACACTATTTCTGTCAGAGAACGTATGCAATTCTTGCTCCAATCTTACGTCGCCAAAGTCATTTCAGGATCTAATTATTTACTCCTCAACAAATTTCGAGATCTTTACAGAACGTTCTCTAGCTTCCATGGAGGCAGATCTTACGTCATCGGTGAATGCATCTCCAGTCTTCTGGATTTGTCTCATTCAATATTACACTCATTTTTCCACAACTCAAAATCTTCTTTCTCTAACAATACAATAAATGTAGACCTTCACACTGGTAAAAAATTTCAAGACCCAGCTGGTACTGGGGATGCAATCTCCCTATGGATTGACGGTCCAAACAATATCCCTATCCGTACGGATGGCAGCAAAACTAACGATAATGATTTGGTGGTAGCTGCAGTTTTATGTCCAGCACTCAATGTTGAAATTGCTAGGAGCATCTCCAAGGATGCGTCCATCCATACTGCTAAGTCTATTGCTCAATTAGAGGCTGTTGGAGTGGCTCTTACTGCTCCCTCGTCAGACTTTCTCATTCTCTCGGATTCCCCAAGTATACTACAAGGTCTCGAGAGTTCTAAATATAAATTTAATTCCAAACCCCTCATACGTAAATTAACCGATTTAATCGATATTTTCCAGACACAAGAAAACTCAGGCACTATTAAGTTTATGAGGATTCCCTCGCACTGCGGTATCCCAGGGAATGAGAGGGCTGATGTGACTGCAAAAGCTGCCACTTTACTATCTCGATGTGATTATCCGGCTGTGCCTTACGCAGATATCATATGTAAATTTAAGCGTGAAGCCAAAGACTGTACTATCTCTAGTGTAGTAGAGGCCAGTTTGATGACAGGAAAGCATTTTTTTCTGTAATAGATCTACTCCACGGAGCTATGGAAAAAACCTGACCAGCAATGTATTGTAACGATTAATCGGTGCCGCGCAAATCATTATAACTTAGCTGCCTCCTTAGCGAGAGTTAGCATCGTTTCTAATCCAACTTGTAAATGTAACGATTTTGCAGAGGATTTAGATCATGTTCTATGGCAGTGTCATTTTTACGATGTACCTAATAGAATGTCTCTGCTCTCTGCGTTGGTTAATCTAAAATTCTATCCGCCTTTTCACTGTGATGAATTCTGCGCCTAACATTAAAGTCTGTAAATTAATCTCTAAGTTCCTTGAAAACTGTAACCTTAGTGTTTAACATTTGTTATCTATACCATCTCTGTAGTTGTAAAAGCCTTTAAGGACTTAACAAAGCTTTATCTACTAAAAAAAAAAAAAAAACTTCGTGACAGTCGTGCCCTTAGAGCAAACAGTCCTTGCGTATTTAGTTACATACGATATAGATTTGGTTTTACTGTTAGTTTTCCGTTGTTAATAATACGAAAGTAATTGTGATGTATCACATCAGCAAATGTTAGAATGCACAGCTAGAAATAATCAGCTGGATAAACAAGTTCAGTGTAACTAAGCGTGACTAATAAAGTGATTATGAATCATTGTGTTTAAAGTAATATAAAGTGTCTAAGTTTATTTGCCCGAAGCACCCTCCTCTCCCATGACATCGCCTTGGATTACATTTTTATTTCAACAAAATTCTAATGAAAAAATATTACATTGTAAATTCTCGCACAAGAAACGCCAAATCTCGAGATTCTACGGCGGAAAACGTTACGTTTCAAAATTTTTATTCGAAATAAACAAGTTTACTCAAGAATTGAATTTTCTTCATCAACAAAAAATAAAATTCACAGATACTGTCAACAGAACACAGAAACTCACGAGCAAAATAAATTGTAGCGCAGCTTATGGCCCGAATTTCAGACGCGGCCTGCTCCAACAACCGGAACGGTCGAAAAACTTTTCCAAATATTTCACTTTACGCGCAAAGCCTTTTCCGCAACTCGAAAACTTTCACCCCCACCCCCCGTGTTGACGCGTCGACCATAGAGCAGCGGACAGGGGAAAGCGCCTTCTCAACCAACCGAGCGTGCAATGTGTCAAAACAACAGGCAGACCTTCTGCGACAAGGCAGACCGTCTGCGACAAGTGTCGCTAAACACCATATAAGAATCAAGACGCCCAAGACCAGGCGCGGGGAGCGGGGCGCGACATCTGCTTCAGCGCGAAAATTATTAATCCTGTCAGGAGTAGTAAATCGCGCCCGGGGAGGGGGGACGGGAGGTGGGTGGGGGGGGGGGGGGGAGGTTTGCGTAGTTCTGGTGTTATACGAGGGGGACGCGTCGCTTTCGTCGGCTTTGATTTAAGGGCTTCTCGCGCGCCCGTTTTCCTTCGAGAAAAGTATCATGCCCCTCACCCCTTCCCGGATTTGCAGCCAAATCCTCGGCCGATCTTATTGCCCCGTGTAGGCCGGCTTTTTTAAGATCCCGGCCGGGGACGCGATATTACCGAAAATCGTTAGACGGGGGGGGGAGGAAGGATGTATCGGGCTCCTCTCTGCTGGGGAAACGCGCTTGATTTATCGCCGGGTGTTGGGGGGAGGGCTTTGCAGTTTGTCTTTTCGTTCGGGGAAAATTTTCGCGCGGGTTTTCTTTGCTTTTCGTGATTTACGGGGTTGGGCGATTCGTGTTTTTTTTTTATTCTTCGTTCGGGGAAATCGTGATGGTTTTTCTGAGATACGTGGGAGGTTTTTGTGATGAGGTAGAAGGCGTCTGTGATGAAATACTATACTTGTAGTGTATAATAGTCGAAAGACAATAGTTCGTTCGGATTTTCAAGAAATTGATTACCAATCATTAAAATATGTTTTTCTCAGCACAATTATCAATTTTATTAAGCTAGAATATCTGTTTTGTCGCACAAAAAGTTTAATTTTCAATATAACCTCAAACAGCTGATGTCTCAGTTGATGAAATGCTATCACAGTTAAAAGTATTGTGTAGTTTTCCATTTTACACATACTAAAAATTGATAGCGCGTGCTACGCACGCGCATGGTAATTATAGCTTTGTGATATATGATACGTAAGTAACGGAAGTAATAGCAAGTAATAATTATATATGCATGAATAATAACTTGCAGTGTAAACAAAGCAGTTCCTATAGGTTAGAAAATCATTGCAGTAACTTTCCTCCGAAAAAAAATGTAAGGACAATCCTGTTTTAAATTAATAACTTTCAACAAAATACGTGCATTTCTTATGGATATTTATAAAAATTAATTTAAATTTAAAAAAATGAAAACTAACTGTTATAAAATAGTTGAAAATTTTATTTTATTTTTTGAAAAATAATGGAAAAATATATGTTTGGTTAATAGTTGGGGGTTAGCACGCGAAGCGTGCCGGGGGCGGAGCCCCCTAGTATTTGTAAAAATTACACAAAATTCGTGTACTTTCGCACACAAAGTTGTTGTACTTTGTACACAATGTTTGTGTATAAGATGTGAGTACAATGGCCAAATAACACAAGATTTGTGTACATTTAACACGAAATTTGTGTAAAATATTATTTACACAAAAGGTATATAGTCAAACAGAATTTTTTTGTATATAATTTAACAGATTTTGAACAGTGTGAATTAATAAACATTGACGATTGATTGACAACCAATGTAACATAGTTGCCAACACTCAAAACTTAAGGAAGAAACAGCTTTTAGTAACGTATACTTTAGATAGCCAAAATGTAATTGCCGTAATGCGAAGCATTTAAAAGTTTCTTTTTTATTAGCTTATACTGCCTATGTGTTGACTTTTTAGTAGTTTTAAGCTGTTTTTCCCAAAATCCTTAACCTTACTAGCATCAGTTCTAGTCGTTTTGAACAGTAAAAAAAAAATTTGAAAGTGCACAAGGCGTTCCAATTGTGAAGCCTAGTTTTGACACTTTTGTATTGCGCGAGACAAATGATTTAAATGGCCAAGTGGTCCATTCTTTGATATTTGGATTTTACCATTTTGTACAGCAGAACAAATAATCGTATCAATCAATTTTTTTCAAGTTGTAGTGTTATCTTGAATATAGAGAGTTCTGCGTATTAAAAAATGCTTTCGATACCGTAATGCCCCTAATCTGATAAGTATTTTAAATTATCGATCAGGTTACTACAGTTTACGACGAGTTTTGGTATGCATATGTATTACACTAAATTTCGTTGAAAATTTCTATTTGGAGCTTCAGAATTGCCAAAAAAGTACCGTTGCGGTTATAACAAACCTGTTAGTACAGTAATGACATTTTTTGAAGTTTTTTAGTAGTCCCTGCACGTTGATTAATATGAGTTTTCTAAAAATGACAGTAGAGATAGGACCAAAGTTTTCGTCTAGTTTGGACTTCACATAACATAGAAAAAATAATAGAAATATTCTAAACATTAAATTTTGAAAATTCTATTTCACACACCAAAATGTCCTGTTTTTGATTCGTGCATATATATTATGTAGTCAGTTTACTGACTTTACTATGTACTAGCCTTTAAAAGGGCGCGCTACGCGCGCCAAAGGATCGAAGGATGTTCTCCAAACAGCCAATCACATGAATTCTAAACGTGTTCTTAATATAGCTGCGCCCTCTAAGCCATCTCCCTTTTAAGATAATGATACATTATAAGTGTGTTACTTGTTTTATTTATTATATTATATAATTACATTATTTACGTGTATATATCAGAAAACTACTCTATTTCAATTTGAAATATAAGATAAGTCTACTCACGAAACATAATTTCTATTTTTCTTACTCTGTTGTTGATCGCTCACTGCTCCGTATAATACTTCTTCACTCGACGAATAACTATATCACACTGTGAGCTTAGTCAGCTGAGTGAGTCAGTGGTCAGTGACCTAGCTGAGCTGCGCACTCTATACTGCGCAATGAGCTGCGCAGCTAACCTGGTGTTTTGTTAATAGTGTGATCTAGTCATTCGTCGAGTGAACACGTATTGTACCGAGCAGAGAGCAATCAATAACGGAGTAAGGAATTAGGCGATTCTGTTTCGTGAGTAGACTTATAATACACTTGAAACTTAAATAGAGTAGTTTTCAATAACGTATACGCATATAATGTAATAAACTAATAGGTTATATAATAATAATGTCTTCATATTTCGTTCTTTTATTATATAATGTGCACTTGAATAAATTATTAAACATTGACGAATAATTGACAACCAATATTACATCATTGCCAACACTCGAAACTGAAACGAAGTAGTTTTTAATAACGTATACGTATATAATGTGATGAAATAATAGGTTATATAATAATAATATATTTTTAACATTCAGTTATTTTATCATATGATATACACATAAATATAGTTAATAATTTTGTGTGGTTTGCTATTTTACACTTATTATTTGTAAAAATGACACGAAATAGTTGTACTTCGTACACAATGTTTGTGTATAAGATATGAGGTCAATTGCTAAATAACATAATATCTGTGTACTCTTAACACAAAATTAGTGCAAAATATAATTAACACAAAACGTGTGTAGTCTTTTCAATTTTAAACATAATTTTTCTGTTTATAATTGAACAGATTTTGAACAGTGATACGAGTGTGTTTAAATTACGTGATATATTTCGTATATCACATTAGGAATAGTATTGTGTCGATTAATTTTACGAATAATAATATCTTATTACTTATATCATCGAAATTACATTAAAAATGAGAATATTATTTACGAAAACAATAAATACAGAAATTACTATCATCGTAAAAATTTAACTGACCTTTTAATAAATCGCAAAAAAGTAAATTGAAAAACGATAAAATTATCCTATTACAGAGTCACTCATCTAACTCTGATGTATTTTTTATGTCGAATTTGGAAAATTCAAAAGAAGCATATTTAATTAGTCCTGCCGTTGAAAATTGACGTTCGAGTATTAATCGGTTTGCCGTCTGAGCGATAAACGCGTTTTTTCGGGCAAAGCGCGCGGAGCGAAATCTCGACGGCGAGTCATCGATCAGCGTGAAAAATGGAGCCTTTAAAATTTATACTCCCAGGGGGGAACGGAAGGTTTTTACCCTTCGTGAAATATTTCTTTTCCGATTAGGCCCCGCCGGCTCGCCATTCGTCAAAAATTCGGCTGTACGGAGAGAGCGCTCAGGATTTTCCGGCAGTTTCGTAAACGAACCGATAATCTTTTTTCGCAAGGCAGGTATTTCATTAGATTTTTGCACGATCAAATTAACGCGGAAACGTGGTTGTTTTCCTGAAAAATCGTGTCGAGACGTACCGCAAAACGGGGCGACGACGCCGAGGATGCTCGTCAAGCCTGATAAATATAACGCCGTTAATAAACGTCTCGTTCTCTTCGCCACCGCGCCCTCGCCTCGCCCGAGTTGTAATGGAATTTCTGAACGTTGATTAAAAGAGCTCTCACTTTCCGCGACCCCCACCCCTGCCGCCCCGCTCCTCGTCCTGCGGAGTAAGCCCGGTTTCACGCTTAATTTCAACTTAATTTCGCGCGTCGCCACTCGTTTTATTTTTAATTCATAGTCCCTCTTTTTTTTTCCGTTGTCTACTGGCCGGGGTAGTTAGGATTAAAGGTGAATTCAAATCAAATCTTTGAAATAATAATGGCGTGCGTTGAATTATTTTCGAATCCAAGGAAAAATAAAATGATCACAATTGAGTATGGAGTTAACATATCTTTTCTCGATACGCTCTGGTACAAAATTCCACATACTTGGGAATACAATTTGGGAAAACATCGTTTCTCCTTCAAAATTTCTTTTCAGCAAAAAACAATGCGACCCATTTTTAAAGAATCAAGTTCATTTTGAAATTGTGCGAAACATAAGAATACTTTATTTTCCATTACAACAAAAAAAAACAAAAAAAAAAAAAAAAAAAAAAAAAAAAAAACCCCACCATCAGCAACAACCAATTTCCTCCCGTCCACGCGCCGGCGATCAGCGCGGCGAAAGGAAACCCCCACCCCCCGCGAGACTCCATCGGAACATCCCCGCGGAACCGAGAGCTCTCACCGTGGCACGCGCGACCCCGACCGCGCGAGTAAAGATCATCGCCGCAGCGGCCGTGGATGAGAGCCGGCGCGCGCGCGCCTCGCCATCAACCTTCGCGCGCGTCAGCCGCAATGGCTCTATCCACCGCGCGGTCCGCTTCCGCCCTTATGGGGGGGGGATAATGCGTATGTAAGCTGGTTTTACCGGCTGTATACTCCGCTGCTGCGAGGGGGGTCGCTCCGGCGGGCTGCGATGATCGCGGCAATATCAATTGAATGCCGAGCGGGCATGGGAAATGAGGCTGATGATAGGAGTGGCGGAGTCGAGGAGGTTTTTCGAGCGCGGGCGCGCGGGGGGGTCGGGTTAATGCGAGCGGAGGCCGTGCGGGGTGGAGGGTTCGTTGCTGTTGGAGGTTGTTTTTGAGATGCTTGAGGGTTGTCGAGCTCGCGGGGAAATTCGCAAGTATGCGGGAACTCGTGGATATTGGCAAACAAAAAAATTGACACTTTTTTGGTATCTTGCTGAGCACTATATTTTTATTTTTCTACTTTCATGATGGTAAGAGATTATTTAGAGTGTCGGGCAGATTCTAATAATCGACGGTAAATTTTTTGAGTATTTTTTCCAGACCCTATAAGTTTTTGAGCCAAAATTTGTTTACGATTTTCTGAAAAGCATGGTGTTTTTTTACATTTTGCCATTTTTAGACGAGAACCATAAATTTAACAAGTATCACTAATGTTATTCTTTGCTATTTTGGTTTGAAAAATCTGTAAAAAATGTTTACCAGCCCGATAGCTTGAAAATTTCTTTGTTTAGCGCAAAATTTATTAAAGTACATGGACAGGTTCTAAAAATGTGTTACGCTTTCAAAAATTTTCTTATCCCATTGGATGTATGTAAATGAAAAAAATCAGTGTCTCACTTTTTTGTATTTTTAGGGGATTTTAAATGGAAATTTTAACTGGAATGACTATACTAATCATGATTTAAAAAAAAAAAAAAATCCAATAAAAGTATCCATCGTATCGTACAGAGCCATTGAAAACTACAGCTTATTTACTTTTTAAAAAAAACATTTGAAAAACATAAAGAAGGTAATAATTTACAACAGAGTTTTAAATGCCTACAATGGGCAACGAAACCCTCCAGTACCGGAAACTCGTCGATAAAAATTAACATGAGAATGCAATTAAACGTTAATCCTACCCGAGAACGACGGCGTTCCGCGGCGTGAATCGATCGACGGATATGCGGAGGATTAGCATTCGCAGATTGCCAAGATTCGGGGCGCACATTGGGCTCCAATAAAACACGCCCGGGGTACTATTGCCGGGGGATTAAAAGAGCTATTCCCACGCCCATACGTCGAGGATTAATAAATTTATCGAAGCCCTATGCCGATTTCCGGCTAATTGATTTACAACTCTCTTCGACTCGCTATTCGTCCATTTGAGGTGGTTGAATATTCTTCAACAAATTTTGGTTATTCGCCCAAATGTCTTTCGAAAAGACGAGGTTACTGCGGAACATGAGTTTTTGGTTTTTATACATATTCTTGTACGATACGTTTAAATAAGTATGTAGTCTGATGTATGCACCCACATAAAAATTAACAAATATTATTGTACTTGAGAAAATTAATATGGTTAAAACTGAATTTTGTTTGTACCTGTACCACTATATACAGATACACAAATTACATTACGCGATAACTTCGAATCGATGAGTCCTTGAAACAATAAAACTAGCTTTACTGGTATTCGAAATGATAGTTTCGACTGCAGGTGATTTTTACATGTTTGTTTTTCAAGTAATTCTGTCAGAAATGAACCGAGTTTAAGGTAAAAATGTACACGCACCATAATTTTTATAAAAATTTCCGAAAAAACCAAAAAACCCCCTTAAAAATTTTTCATATCCACTAACCCGTCATTTGCTTGTTTTTTTAAAGCACGCACGCAGCGTCGAAAAAAAAATCCACACGTTACGCGATTCCACCAAAAAAACTACCTCGCACACCCAAAGATCTTGACTCACGCGAGCCACGATAAACCATCGCCGTCTCCAACCACGTGCAAATTCCACTGAAACTCGAAGCATATGCTCCTGCCCGCGAAAAAAGAAGCGCATACCAAACAGCCCAGCGCGTCGGCGAAACATCCCGATTTCCCGATAAATACGCGACAAGGCCGATAAAGTTCGATCATACCGAGGATACACGCGCGCGTGTACGACACAACAGGGCGGTCGCGCCGAGCAACAAAACAAAAAGCCCGCGTCCGCCGTATCGCGCGGTATCTCGGCGAGCGTAATAATTCTCGATGGGCACGATCCTACGAAGCTCTCCTGCACACACAGCAAGTGCGCATGCATTATTATTATTATTATACCCATCGCGCAGGGGCATTAATTTTTCCGTCCCGAGCGAGAATAATACGTATACCATACCCCCGGCGTAAAACGCGCACTGCCCCCCGGGCGCAAACCGCCCCGCGCCCCCCCCCCCTTATGCAAACAAGCCGTCCGCACCCCACCCGGCACTCGCCAAATTGACTCCATCCTCCCCCCTCCGCCCCCTGGTTTGCAGCACTTGCCGCGCACAATGTAATACGCGTACGGCCTCCGTCTTCCGTAATTAATACCTCGAGAGCGACCGGCCGGCTAATCCCGCCCGAGTTGAATTTCCTGCACCCCCCCCCCCCCCCCCCAACAGCGCAGAAATTCGCGCGGGGTATGTGTATATATATATATGCACGTACCAGCGCGCGGCGAAAAAGAAGGTGGGCTCGCACCGACTCGGGATTAACGGCCGCCCTGGGACACTGCACGGTGGGCGAGGAACGAGGGAATTTCCCGATGAAATTCCTGCTGTCGGGGGGGGGGGCTCGATTGGTATGCGCGCGCCTGGAGAGTATGAATTTTGATTTGAGCGCCGCCGCTTTGGTGGGTGCGGTTGACTGTGGATCTTGTTTTGTTTTGTTTTTATTATTGGTACTCGTTGGGTCGTTTTGTTCTGAGTTTCGTGAGCGAGTCGAAGGTTATGTCGGAGGATCAACAGAATAAGGGATTCGTAAAGGGAGTTTGACTGCATCGCTCGAGGTTTCAACTTGACGTCGTGATGAAGTCGTGTTATCCATCGAAAGGATGCAAGCTTATCGAGGCTGCTGTGTGGTTCGAGGTGCGGTTCACTAATTAAATATTTGTCACGAGTTCTGAAGAATTGGGGATTTTAACACTGAGGGTGAAAAAATTACAAAAATCGTGTAGAAATTACAGCAGGAATTACTGTTTTTTAAAATAAAATTACCGTTTGAACTGTTAAAATCATAGTTTGGACGATAAAAAGTACAGTACCGCAATCTCTAATTCTTAAGCGTAAGTGGGAGCGATAAAGGAAAAGAAAGAGATGGTTGCCGAGTGTCTTTTCTGTCATTGGCTGATGTTCAAGGGTCGAGGGGAAAGCAGGTGAGCAACCAAATACAGCGCTTGCGTAGAAAGAGACAGAAAGGACACTCAACGATCATCTCTCTCTTCGCCTTTATCGTAGTATTCAGCCTCTCACGCACTCTATTCTTATATCTCTATGGTTGCAGCATTGTAATTTCTACCGAATTTTATTACAAATTTTCACGTTCACCTGTTTCTGGGTTTTTACGTATCTACTTTTACCTAACCTACCTAACAAACGTACCTCTTATTTCCAAACTCATCCCATATACCCTTCTTCCTAACATCCCTGGTTTCCCCAAGCATACGAGTTTTTCCGTGCAGCAAGTAAGTGCAAAGTTCCGTTTAGATGACTCAGACATCCATCCTACTGGTTACTGTTTGTAAGGCGCAGCACAAACCCGTCGGTACCAGGTTTATGGAAGGATCTTTTCTATTACCTATCTATTGACCTCACCGATACAGGCCCTCAAGACCGATAGTGACTTTACCGACGAGCTGGCCAGCTGCAGTTGGCTTTCCTCAGAGGGAAGACCCTGGAGGTCCAGTCATCGTCCGGAAAAATTCACTGATCGTCTTAAAAATCGGATAAGTGGTTTTTTGGCATCCTGGGTGCTCCTATCGAAAAAGCCCACGAGAAAATCTTCATATTTTACGATGCAGCTAGCACGCTAACCACCAAGCCATCGAAACTCCCTGTAATTTTTACTGTTCAAACAGATATTATTTTATTCTGCCAACTAGCCACCAGTTTTTTTTCTATCAGTGCATCTTTGTTAATTTACCAACAAACTCAGACTTTCGAAAGATGAAAATTCATAGCATCTCATCATTTTTATTTGTGAAAGAAAAATTTAATTATTAACAAAACTCCGTGATCAACAATAAAATAATACCTTATGTATCAAAAAAATATTTATTTGAGTCAAAAACTCTAGGTTATTACGAAATTTTACGCTCACGAAAAGCTCATATGAACGCCTTCGGTCTTGCGAGCGAGCAAAGGCGAGCCATCGCTCACTTTCAAGCACCTAATATCCTCGTAAAATTATTTGATCCATCCGTCTTATCCGTGTGCACGCGAGCATTCTCGTAAAACATAGGGCAATAAAGCGTTTGACGACACTTCCTGTTTTATTCTTCCGTGTTAGGCGTATGTTTGAAAAATGTCAATATTGGTGCGACTGAATGAAAACTTGTTTGATTTTATTTTTGATTTAGTTTCAAGTACATTGTAAATGTCTGTGAAAATCATATAATTTATTTGCAACTACTTTTGGAAATAAAAAGATGTTTGATTTGAATATAGGTAATACTTTGACAAAACGGACGGACTGAGGCAAAATCCGACAGCCATATTTTTTATTTGGCTGAAACTTTGTTTACGGGTTCTATATCGAAAAAAAAAGATGTGTTTAAGGAATTTTTTTTTTTTTTTTTTTAATTCAGGGGATTAAAAGTTTAAGTTTTTCGTGATTTTTGTCTTGGAGACTCATTTTAAAAAATTTATAACTCCGTTTTTTAAGCTAGAGAATTTTTTTTTTTCATTTTGAAGATTAAATAGTGAATTTTGAGAAAAAAACATTTCCAAACAAATTTATAGGAAATTTCATATTGCTCGCCACTGCCAGTAAATCTCGTAAATTATTAGCATCTTTTTTCTCTTTCAAAGCGCCGAAAGTTTAATTCGAAATCTGTAGTATTAGAATTGGTTTATTAATAATTTTACTGCTCGCGCGAGTGTTTCTCTGATCTCTGTCTGGTAATTGATGAAAACTTTTGTAAGTCTCTTGGTATTTGTTGTCTCGTCTGGACTTACATATCCGAATATATAGATTACGAAACTATCTTCAAAGCGTGTATATGTATATACATGCAAAAAAATCTCCGAAAAATTATTATTTAGAAAGTACATACGCCTGAAAGAATGGTAGTAAAGTACATTTTTGTAAATATGCCTTTATTTTTATTACTGTATCTTAATTTGTACATCGATCTTCATCTTCGTATCTCTATCTCTTAATCACGATTTATGATGAAATTGACTTGCGTGTTTGGGTCTTTGTCCCATTTGTCTGTATTCTGCGCCCCATGCATCTTAAAAATTCAATTTTTTGCATGACGGTTTTTGTGGATATCTTTGATAACACAACTTGATTGATGTCTATACTTTGTATATATGTCTCTTTTTTATTCCACTGCTTTACTATATTTCTATTTTTGTATATCTGGTTTTTGATTATATAGTACATTACGCCACTAGGGCAGAAAGTACGACTACCGCGCCCGAAGGGCGCGGTTGTTGTATATTTGTGCCCGAGTCGCGTATATTGTTTTT
>JAPYYV010017975.1:0-10573 GCA_030522625.1 Copidosoma aretas | reverse complement strand
ATTTGTGAACAATTATCTGTAATCTATTGTTGGGGGGTTGGCGCGCGTAGCGCGCAGGGGGCGAAGCCCCACTAGTATATATATATATATATATATATAAATCGAGAAGTAGTGCTATTGGAGAGCGTTTTCGTAATTTGTGAGGCGATTATAGGCGGTCAGTCAGGCGACCCTGTACCTATTATATATTACGAAAACGCTCTCCAATAGCACTACTTCTCGATTAATTACTAGCTCTAGATGTGAGCTCGATTTTCTTTTTCATTTTAACACAGAACACGCTCAAATTAATTAATAATCGGCCAAATAACTGACTCACTCATTGAATCAGCTGATATTCGTGGTTTCTACCAGAGGGCGCACAAACTTGCTTCCCATCGCGAATAGTATTCATCAGTTTAAATGATGAGATTTTAATTAACTATTTAATGAAAATTGTCATGTAATCTATGTTTATCATCAAATGTTTATTTAGTATTATTACGAGCATGCAAATACATAACATATTATTATTTATAATGTTTGGCATCAAAAGTATGAGTGCAAGTAATTATTAGCAGTAATTAACAGTCGAACTGTAAGTTATCATGGGGTTATCCATAAATTACGTTACGCCAATTTTAAGTATTTGTAACCTCTCCCTCTCCCCTTGTAATAAAACCGTAACATGCTTCGGACACACCTCTCCCCGCCCCTCTTAAGTAACGTAACAAATTTCAAGTATGAATTTATATTATTTATTTGAAAATATTGAATTTTAAAACATTTATGTAATGTATCTACTATAAATATTATACTTATATGAATACCAAAGCGATAACAACTTTTTATAATAAGTGTTTGGTTTTTGGTACATTTATTACCCAAAGGAGTCTAAATTTTATTTGATATCTTCGAATGGAACTTTTAATCATGTAGCTATATCTACCACCGGAGTGTCAACTTCAGGTACGCGACTAGGGAATTCATTTTCTTGCTAATCGACTACATCTTTGTCTAGCCATTCCACTGTTCCAGGATCATTTTGTGATTTTGGTAGATAATAAAATAAATATTCTGCAAGGTGGGGCTTTAACAAGGAACACAGTGCTTTTTGCATGAATATTTTCCACTAACAGTAATCTGGAGAATTACTATTGACTAAGAATTTAATATATAAGAACATATTGTTACGAAATTATTTCATCGCTCTCCCCTTCCCCCTTGTTATGAAATCGTAACATTTCCTGAGATCCCCTCCCTTCTAAGGCATTATGTAATTTATGGATAACCCCTTTTCACGTGTACATAAAAATATTATAATAGAATAGCATATTTAGTGATAACGTTGTTGGTGTAAAAAATCTTTGAATGTTGAGCATCATTCTTCAGTTTCAATATTATTTTCTTCTAAAACTGCATGACGTTCATCTGTTAACCCAAGTCAGAGTTTGATTCAAAAAATGAAACGATTGGCTTGTAGAAGCTTAAATCAAAAATATGAAGTGTTGATTTTATTTTTCAATAAGTAGTGTACCCATGTAAGAAGGTGAGCCAAAATTGAAAAGCTTTTAAAACCAATGGGCAACTGGTTAATACGTGCAACGATATATTATTGGTACTAAAAGTTAATATAAATAACATCATTAAACAATTTGTCAATGTTAAAATCTTGATAAGCGCCTAAAAATTACAAAAACGACTTGCGAGTCACTTATGGTTTTGAAAGAATTAATTTAAGTAACTAACTATTATTAAACAATTAATTTATTTTTTATTGCGATTGTAATTTATAAATTTCGATTGGCATTTAAAAAAAATCCTTTCTAATGATGTGTAAGTTTTTACTTGTACGAATTTATTTTCACAATTCACTATTAAGCAACACTATATAGATAATTATAAAATAATTTTTGATGTGATTTTAACATCGAAGTCGACATCAATTGACACGAACGAAGACTTGCAGAATGATGCACCATTTGCTTCTACTTAAATTAATTTTTTCTAACTCAATATTAATAAATATTTCATGAAGGACTTTCAATAATGTTTATTAGGATTTTAATATCGGTAGTGTAATTAAATAACATGCGACTCACTTGAAATCGCAAGAATACATTTTTGCAGCTTGATAGTGATAAATAGTTAATTTATTTATTATAATAAAAAAAAAAAACAGTACGGATATAAAAGTTTTGTGTTAGCCGAATAAAATAAAATCATTTCAAAGTGATCGGAAATTCACTTATCAAATACATCATTATCAATCCTCATTATTTATCTTGTATTTAATCTCATACAAAAATTATTAATTAATTTTTTTGATTTATAAATTAAAGGCTGTTGTGCCTGATGTAGACGTATAGAACTTTAAAAGCCAATTACTAATTTGATACATCTCTGTTTGTAAACATATTTTGTTTGGGTTTTTTTTTTTTTTTTTTTTTTTTTTTTTAGGCTGCGACACTTTTTATGTCGGTATTTTAAATTTAATTTTTAATTCACTCCCATTCAAAACTGTCTAACATGTCTAAATATGTTTTACTTCAATAATATTGTATGTTAAAAAGCCTTCTGTTTTGACAACACTAACACATTAAACTGAAAATTACTTAGCAACACAGACCCTCGACTTTCTCAGATTCACTTTCAACTTATATCAACAGTATTCGATTGTCAGTTTTGAGTTTGACTAATGTGTGTGTACATGTGTAACGCTTGTGTGGAGGTAAAAAACAGATTGAGCTCAAAATGAGTAGTCTTTAACTTCGAACATCTAGCTTATCTCATAGTAAACAAAGTCGGAATCGGCTTTGCGACATATTTATCAATGTAATTATTTGAGGAATGAAAAAAATTACCAACTGTACGATTGCTTAATTTATATTTATATTGTAGAAACGGAAAATAATACTCGCAACACTCACAGATTTAGAATCTTATGGCAGACCAAAGATGTTTAAATATATCTTAGCTGGCACACCACCCGAGATAGAGATGGCATTATATACAGTTTGTTTCTACACGAGACCTAATGCTGAATGCTTTGTCTCTTTTGGAGGCATACAATTTGGTATCCAGATGTTCAAAACAAATTATTTTGGAAAAGAGAGTATTGAACTTATCCAATTATGTGCTTATCTTTAAATTAACAAGTAGTGAAATAATTGATGGATCGTCGATGCCAAACCCTCCTACGCAAGATAGTTGGGTACGTGACAGTTGAAATTGTATCATACTAACAAAATGAATGTAAAAAAATGTATTTCTTAAAGTTCTTTAGCTAGTTGTATTCCAAATATCAAGTGTTATTACAGGCAAAATATAAAGTAAATGCAAATTTTACTCTTCTAAAACTAATATCTCTATGTTATTCCTCAAAATTTTTGCTCTTGTCTCCTTCTTCCTTAACATTATTGTTTAAAAATGTTATACCATTACTAGATATCAAGCACAACGAACAAATAGCTATAAGTTCAAAATCAAAGTATAATTTTATTAAAACTTGGGGTGTGTTGCGTATAATAGCAATGTAGTTACATTGTGTTCCCTTACGTTTTGTTGATTTATTTAAAAGAATCTCAGTTATGCAAGTCTTTTAACGATATTTTATGTTCAAGAAGCGTTTTTTTGATATCTTTAAGTAAAAAATTGTATTTTGATTTCCTAAATAGTGATATATTATAGAACATTAAAATGATACTCTTTTTAATTTTAAATATATTCGTCAGTTTCATCGTTTCTTTTTTATTAAAAAAAAAAATTTAATTTTTTTTTTTAATCAGTTACATTTTAGGAACCCGTCAATAGATTTTAATAATCCAGGGTTTGATAAATCTGTGTTTTACGATTCTCATAAGAGCTCTTAAGAAAAAAATTAAATTTCATACCTTATTTACGGTGTTAAAACGATAAGCGGGTTTTTGCTATTTTTAAAGTAATAAATTTATCTAATAAAGCATTGCAATAGTTTTATTTTCTATTTCAAATCATCTTTCCCCGTATTTTAATTTCTTGTTTATTAAATAAATACTACTACTTAATCAATTGAAGAACCGTCAAACTTTTATATTGATGGGATTGATCTAAATTGATGATGCATTATAAGATAATCAAATTTTTTAGATAATGAAGTGAAGTAATATAATTGTTTTAATAGTTAACTGAACATTGGACAAAAAAATTGTTCAAAAATTATTGTATTACTTGATATAATTCATCTAGGCACTCACAATAAAACCGCTGCTAATAAATTAGTAAATAGCTTCCTCAAATACTATTATTATACTTTTGTTTACTAAAAAAAAATCAAATTACGTATTAGGATGATTCAATATAAAAAAATAAGCTATTTTTATGTTCTATGAAGTGAAAATCATCGTTCTTGTTTTGAGTTATAATTTTTTAATAAAATCGTAATAACTTAATAATAAAAATATAAGAAAATAGTGTATCATAATTATGAACAATGTCCAATAAAGTTATATTTATGCTCTACAAGATATAACAATTTATCAGATTAAATCATAATTTTTTCAATGGAAAAATATCAAAAAACCTGTTATTACGTTCATCACAAAATTAAATTTACTATATTGTACTGTCGTTAGAACCTAAGGTGTGTGCAAAATTTTAGCCTGATCAGATGTAGGGAAGTGGTCAACAACTCGATAGCAGTATTTGATTCTCGACATACATATATACATACAGACGTGAAAGCGAATTAAAGAAAAATGTGTAAAAAATGAAGGAAATGGCAGAGGAAAATGACTAACAATAAAAAATAAGGAGCTATTTTAACTATCCATAAGATGTAACTATGTAGGAAATCATATTTAAATGTTATCATCTACAAAATAGCAAAAAACAATTTCTTAATATAAAAAATCTCTATAACAACCTTAATGAGGTATGAAACTTACGAAATTTTTTTGAACCGGTAAGGATATTAAAACAAACATTTTAAGCCTTGGATCATCGAAACTGGTCAAAGGGTTTCTAAAATATGACTGGCTACATGTACACACACGCACGCACGAGCGCGCGCGCACACACACACACACACACACACGCGTGCGCGCGCGCACACACACACAAACATACAGACATTTAAAAAAATGATGTTTTCTCATTTTAGGCACTATCAAAAAACAAAAAAAACATTTCTGACATGTTTTTCAGAAATCTTAATTTTTTACTGATGCAAAGCTTCCTCTATGGAAGAAAGAAATTATTATGTAATACTTGATTAAGATCTTGGCAAAATATATTTTAAAGTGGTCCTTACAAAAATTCGTGATGTGCCAGCAACTGCAAAGGGATCACCATCAACTGCAAAGTGCGAATTACTTCATTATTGAATGTACTTTAACGTGAAATTTTTTTAATGGTGATTTAAGAAATTTTCCAAACATGGCATGCAAAAATATCACAATTTTCTTTTTTACTAAAAATGTATGGACTTTTTGTTCTCTAATTAAGTCATCAAATCCATTGAATATCTATCATTCAATTTTTTACGTACAATACTACAAATAGAATAAAACTACACTTAAAGAATGGGAAGAAAATAGTGTTTTCATCTCATATTTTGTCAGGGACAGAAAAATAAAAGTTTCTGGGATTTGCTCATATATCAATGGAAGTAAAGTAAAACGAACCAAGCAAGCGTTCGACGAAGAAAGTGAGTCAGAATTTTCACAAAGATACGGGATTGAAATGTAAGAAAAAAGTATGTAGTAGGAGACGCTACAAAAGTCGAAGCGACTAAAGATTGAATAATAGGAGAGAATGGAGAAGTTAACTAAAAGAATGACTGTGTAAATAGAGAACTTGAGAGAGTACAATACATGAGCTGTAGGCATTAGGGTTTTGGCGATGTAAACGTGCGGGATTGTCGTGCAGGGAACTATGGTGTAAAAAATTTTTATAAATTCTGTACATGGAACAAATAAATACAAAATCCAAATACCTTATAAAGGTTGTAATAACGGTTTTTTCATGTTTACAAAACGGTTTTTTACTATTTTTTTGGTTGAAAAAATTATTACTTGATTTCGTAAATAGTTATACATATCTCATAACGAATCATAAAAGCATTATTTCCCATTTTTAACCATCTTTCTACGCCATTTTGTTTATTTGTTATGAAAGAAATACTAATATTTTTGTGAACTATAAGTTGTATATCGTGAACCCATCGATAGATTTTTATTATTCAAGGATTATATTTGTTATTTTTTCTTATTCATACAGCGGTTAAATAATAATGATATGGTCATATAGCTTACTCATGTTTTCATAACAATTTTTTCAATCATAAAATTAGTTTTTGGAATTTTTCGATAAGAAAAATTATGATTTAACCTAATAAATAATTATATCTTGAAAATCATAAAACTGACTTCATTTACCATTCTTTATTATTCTGATGCACTCATTTCTCATATTTTTATTATTAAGGAGACACGATTATTTTGAAAATTTGTAACTCGAAACATTCAGTAATATTTTTCTCCATTTTTCTTATATTACGTATATCAATTTTAGTAATAATTTCGAATGTTTGATTCAATTGTTCTCAAAATAAATTAATTCTAACAATGATTCTTGTACTATTTCGGTGAAAATTGTATAATCTTATTTTCAAAATAATTTAACTTTATAGAGCATAAAAATAGCTCCTTTTTGATTTTGAATCATTCGGATACGTTACTTAATTTTTTTTTAGCTTTTTGCTGATTCATTGGCAATGGTTTTTTTTATTTCGATTTTATCGAGTTTGAAAGATCGATTTTTTTAAACAAATGGATTCATCCGTTTCTCAAAGTTGTTTTACAATATTATGTACTAAAAAATCAGAAAGATTATGGAATTTACGTGAAAGGTTTTTTTAATAAAAATGAATGAAAATTGATGAGTGCTTGTGTGGGCGATATACATAATCAGTCAATCTCAGGATTCCCTTCACTGATTTCAAACCTTAGCTTTTTTTGTGTATTCGGATATAAATCACTGTCGATCAAAAAATTTAGATTTTACAGATCTCTTTAATTTTTTTCATTTCGATTTCATCGAAATTGAGTTTTTCAAAATGATTTCTATCTGCTTTTTCACGTTGTTTTAGAATATTTTCACGTTGTTTTAGAATATTCATCAAGTATGGTTTGAAAATCTGTTGAAAATAATATGTATGCTTATGTTAACAATAAGAAATGTAAAATGTATATGAAAAAAATTTAAATAAATTATAGAATAATACGATAATTTCATGAAAAAATTGTAATAAGGTATAAAACTTGAAATCATTTTTTTTCGAAGCTGTTAAGAGAAGTTAATTTTAAGTGGTTCTTCACGATGGTGCCGTATCAAAGCGGCGCGGGCCCCTGTGGTTTTCAAAATTTTCGATGAGCGTATTATTTGCAACATAAAATGTGTCAGACTGGCACTCGACTATAATATCATGGCATTTATATGCAAATAAACATGCTAATAATGTAAAGGTGAAATTTTTTTTTTTTTTTTTGACGCAATGTTCTGAAAATGACATATACGTCTCTACTCAAGCAGACGATGCTGATTAATGCATGTACCATTGTCATAGAGATAATATAATAGAGGAAGGGAACTGTATATTATTCTGTAAGTGAAAACGTACGGTTGGTAGACAGAGAAAGAAGACTGTTTTGGTCTTGCATCTCTCTCTGCTCTCTGCATTGATTGGCTGAGCTGCTTTACCGTATATGGAGTAGTTTTACCTAGCTGGAAAGAGGATTAAAATAGCCAATCAGTGACAAGAGAAGAGAGAGATGCAAGACCAAAACAATCGTCTTTCTTTGTCTACGGACCGTATGCGATCACGGCTAGTTCACTTCCTCTATTATATTATCTCTATGACCATTGTCGAGCGTCGTCCGTCGCACAAACTTAGCCCCTTAACCTTTGTTTTTGTTATCAGTCAGTGAAATAGTTAAATAATATTAATCATACATTTTAATCACTCACAACGTTATGCAGCAGGCTTTCGACAAAAATGGAAGAGAATGTTTACGTGTTCTGTTCACTGAAAATGTTGAAAGGAAACCGAGAGTAACCAATAGTTCATGAATTATTAACAGATTTAGCATTAAATATTGGTATAATTCTTATTGTCATTACCTTATATGTACGTTTTCAATACAGAATTAAACGTTAAACGTTCTTTACGGTGATAATTTTTTCTCGATGCTCTGGACAACCCCACTTTTGAGTAATATTTAATGGTGAAACCATTCGTTACTTTCTAATTATCATTTTCAACAAATATTAATCATGAAATTATTTTACTGATCAACGTATTACCATATCAGTAAGAATATATTTTGCGCGAGCATAGAGATTGGCGCGCGCGCATACCAAGCGTCTGCTTATGCACACAGCATGCAGACATCATCATCTTCTTACGCTACGGCAACGCGATCATAGATGTGCAGGAGTTAGTCCTGGCGTTTATTAGTAAACATCTGGTCATGACTCAGGCAATACACTGATTAGTTGTAAGAATCAACCAAAAGTACCCAGAACCCAATGTTATGAAAAATTCAATGTATTATTGTGAAATAGTAATGTAATATATACCATTGTAGCTATAAAAGCCTTTAAGGACTTAATAAAGCTTTAAAAAAAAAAACAACGAAAAAAGGTATTTATTAAAAAAAAAAAAAAAGCATGCAGACAACACTCTCGCTGAACGCCAAATGATTATGTTTACGGTTAAATATTGTGTAATGTTTCCCTGATAAGCCCCAATTTCCGTTATGTCGTTAGAAAGCTTAAGAGTCCTTCTTTTACTACGAAATTTTTCTATTCTGATCTTAAGTCTACTTTACCAGATATTACATTAATATATCGTACAACGGAAAAATAACCTCCGTAAGAGCCCATGTTAAAAGAGCATTTTTTAACTTATAACGCTTTTTCGAAAAATTACCTGATGAAGGGATTTGATATTTTGAGAGGTGATTCCTTATGTCTTTAATAACAATCTCTTCGAGTTTTACTGAAAGTTACTGGAAGAACCACCTTAAAAAGCTGTTTTCTGCTATTTTTGAGGTAAAAAAATCTTAATTCAATTTCCTAAATGGCTGTATCTTGCAAAGCGCAAAGCATTGACAGTAGTTTTCGTACAAGATTTGAAAGGCTTTAATTTGCGAACCGAGAGGTTTACGGCACGAGTCGTAGGCGAGGGGAGTAACGAGGTTCGCAAAGAAGCCTTTACGATCGAGCTACGAATGCTATTTTTCCTACCGAGGGTGTACCAGGGTTCCAAAAAGGCCTTAGGTAGGAAAAATCTATTTATTTTTCAGTTTTAATGTTCTTCCTGCTTGTTTTGGTTTTTTTTTTTTTTTTTTTCGAAGAAATACTAAATTTCTTTTGTAAAATCAGTACTATCTTAGAAACACTCTGACTTTTGTCGATGATCCCCGGCTTAAATTGTTTTTTTTTGTATCCTTATGTCGGCTCGACAAGGAATTTAAGTGCCATACCTCATTAAGATTGTTGTAACATTTCTCAATATCCAAAACGCGGTTTTTTTTTGCTAATTTGGGGTAAAAAAAGTTTTTCCCTAATAGTTAAATCCCATTAAGCAATAATAGCTTTATTTTCCATTCGAATCATGTTTCTACGTTATTTTGATCCTTTTTATTTAAGGAATACTTTTTTTTTTTTTTAAATCAGTCGTACCTCAGAAACCCTCTGACTCATTTCGATGATTTAGAGCTTATATCCTCATAGTGACTCGGAACAAAAATTAAATTTTCATTCCCTATTAATGTTGTTATAACGATATTTGATGTCCACATTAATTATTGATCGCGATAAATTTACTTTAGTATGATTATTGTTTGTCAATCAGTATGAATTTGCAATTAAAGTTCAACAGCGTTTCATCACAAAAAAGGTAGGGCTTCACAAGAGTCAAGAGTAATCTTGGTATTGTTTTGTATTGTCTTGAATTTCAAGAAAATATTCAATACAAAATGGCAGTCAAATTTTCAAGACAATACCAATATAACTCTCTGAATAATAAATAAACATAGTAAACTATATGCAGGATTGAAAAGCGAAATTTTATTATTTGAAAATAATTGTATTACATTTTTTAATCTCCGATAATTGTAGCAAATAGTTAAATTACTCGTTGATTAATGCTTATCAAAATATCCGGTAATTACATACAATTTTTGTACGGCAACGCTAAAATAAAATTTTCACTTTTGTATAAATTTACCTAATTATTGATGAAAACCATCGATAATGTATCAAAATAAAGATTAAGTAGCGCGACAGCGCCACGAGGGTAAGTAGGAGAACTACGACAACAGCGAAGCGAAGATCAGTTTATTTATTAATTCATGCGAATAAACATTTCACTCTGGATGTGTATGAATTAGTTGGGACCTAAGATTTTGAATGACAAAACGTTTGGTCTGAAAAGGCTGCATTTTCAGTGAATAGGGGTAAATGTGGGTATTACTGACACTGCTGCAATTACTGCCACTTTGCATAAAATGACTTGTAGTAATTTTCAACAAATAATTAATATATTCGA
>JAPYYV010017972.1:0-11277 GCA_030522625.1 Copidosoma aretas | reverse complement strand
GAGTACTTTCGGCCCTAGGGCAGAAAGTCTCGGCGGGCACAAAGTGCACCCGCGGGCACAAAGTGCCACTTTCCGCTCTAGTGGCGTAATGTACTATTTGTGGCACATTGTGAGGCATTGCAAAGAAAATTAATGTAAGCTGTTGAGTTGTTTGAAATAAATATTGAGTCCGTGGGCTGCCGGAGGGGGTGCGTGGTAAGGGAGTATTACTGCTGCGCGAAATCGAAAAAGCCCCTCTCTTCGTCCCATTATCCTTAAGCCATGGAATGATTATGTATGACTGGACAGAAGAATTTGATTCAAAAATGTCTCACAGTCAGGTTCTATATTAGGTGCACTGTTCAGTAGACGATGTGCTCACATCATCAGGGATACATGCGTGTAGACGTCCAGACCGCGTCAAGTCTCTTCGCGGATATGAGGTTATCATCGTTTCGACCTACAATGCCAAATGCATTATATTAAACCTCAACTCACAGCAGCAACAGTAATATAAATGAGTTAGCTGAATGGGATATTAAGTACTTATTGGGCTAAATTTCGACAAATAAATATTTACGATGGCGAAATATACTTAATCTCGGTGGTTGTTTTAAACATCAAAATATTAGCTGTTGTTGATGAAATTTCATTTTAAGTGTGATCTTGAAATAAAAATGTCAGCTCTGATATCGTAATATGCTGTTGTGGCAATTAAATGATGAAATATTACAGCATGAATTTCATACTTAAAAATTCCCATTATCATAAATTATGAAAGTAATGTAAGTACATACCTAGAAATGGATTTTTTAATTTCTACTCTAACCATAGATTTAATGTGCTCACCATCACGAAGCATGGCAGGCGCGATCGGATGAGTTGAAAAAAGGTTCAGCTATCCTTTGTCCCAACCACCTTGATACGACACTGAAATCAAACATGAATCCACAAATTAAAATCTACTCAATGCCAATTACAAACTTGAAATTAATAAATACTGATGAATATCTGTATAACGTATGAGTAAATTTAAGCGCGTGCAACTATAATATTAAGATCTAGGTATATATACACGAAGTTGATATACTTGAGGATAAAGGGAACAGTAGCGCGACAATGGCAATGTTGCTTTCTGACTGATTGCGTGATTCTCAAATTGGGAACGAAAGGACTGAGCCCACCTGGAAAGAACCGTCCAAAGGGCGCCGGCCCGATCGGAGGTCCTCTAATTGAGCCTCCTGAATAATGATCGCAGATCCGCTGACGGATAAACCGGCGACTCTGCTCGCGATCTCATTCCGTATATATATACGTAGCTGCTGCAGCTAGGCCCGATTTCGATCTCCGACTCGACTCTGCAGACCGTCGTCGTCGCGGTCGTTGTCGTTCCATTTGGTGTTGCGCTCTCTCCCCTTTTTTTTTTCCTCCGCCTCCCCCCTATGCACAGGTACCTATCCCACCCGAGCCGAAAATCAATGTCGCGTCGCGCTGAATAAACGTCCGAGGCTACGTCAAGCCTCGGGACCACCTATAAGGCGAGCTCGCGACACGAGGCGTCGTCTGTCGTCGTCCCTGCTCGATCGAGCGGACGGGCGTGGACGAACGTTTGCTCGCTTCCTTTTCCTCTCTTTCTGTTCCGTCTTGGATCGTCGGGATTTTAAATTGCGGACACGGAAAGAGCACACTGGACCACCACTGATTTGGGGTGGGACAAGCGGGTGAATCGTTTGTACGCCAAAAATTGAGCTTTTGCACATTTGTAAAAAGTTCCGCGGTTAAATGATACCTTATTTCTAGTTATATGACTTTTGAATCGACAACTGTAACTTGGAATAGGTCAACTTTTTTTAGTAATATGCAAGAAAAAAGGACTTTACAACATTTTATTTAATTTCTTTGCAATTTGGACCATCAGAATCAATTTTTTAACGTCACTCAAGCTTGTTTTGTTAAACTCTGGAGGTGGGGAATATACCTATTTGCTTACCGAAAAAGAAATTATAAATTGTATTATCTTTAGGACTATGACTTTTCTAAACTCTACGAACATCTAAAATGTCAACTTATTTCTTGGAGCTTTGAGGTTTCAGTGCTGATCAATTTTTTCCCTGGACAAAATTTGCTGGATTTTATAGCATGCAAACGAAGCCATAGCCACCATATTTGAGCCGAAGCAGATGTAAACTTTTTTGGATAAATTGGATGTGTGTGTTGATACATAGTATACACATACAAATAAATATACACACAATGGGTACCACGTACTCGGAATGCTCTTATATTAGGTTCATAATTTTTTCCGCACCAAATATAATGTAACATGGCCAATTTATGTACGGTTGCATTGTTTGCTCCGGTGAAAATATTAGGCAGCCGTGACTATAAAAATGTACGCAATGTGCATAAATATGGAAATTCAAGAGTGTGTCTTTGCGTAATAAATAAGTCCGTTAATTGGTAAACATTATGTAAAAAGTGGAGCGTAAGATGAAAACAAAAAAAAAAAAGAAAAAAGGTTTGGGCGCACGAACGGCATCGTTACACGTGAAACGGATATTACTTTCATCAGGCTTCCCTTTCGCTCGATATGTGACCAGTTTTTTGCGCAGATACGGTACCTACTATACCTACATAAATATATGGTGCTTGGTATTATAGGACCGCGAAGCTCATACGAATCGCATTATGAAAAATAAAAGGATTCGTTAAAGCGGCAGAAAATGAGTTGCATTATTATATCTCAATCTCGAGCGCAAAAATCAATAATCTCATCATTGGCCTGATCATAAAGCATAAAAGCATCCTCCCCCCGTTCTTCTTCCCCATACTCTCTCTCTCTCTCTCTCTCTCTCTCCTTGTCCTTCTTATTTATCCTCGTATGTATATACACCAACCAACCTATACATATAAATATAATAAAGGATGCCGCATTTTTGATCGGCGAGCGGCTATTATTCCGCGTTGAGTATCACTTTTTCTTCCTTCATTTCTCGCAAGCAGGTGCTTTAACTTAACTCCCCCATGGCCGGAGAAGGCTCCGCTCTGTTAAAATTAATATCGACCCTCCTTATTGGTTTGCCATTCTTTTAAAAAAAAAAAAAAAAAAAAAAAAAAAAAAAAAAAGAAAAAAAAAAAAAAAAAAAAACATTTCCATGGGTAATAATAATGATGATAATGATGATGATTATTATTATTATTCGTTTGTAAAAAAAGTGGTGATTAACGTTTGCGATGCGTCAACTGCTCGGCCTCCTCCGCGATGGCCGTAAACCATTATAGTATACAGTGTACATACTACAAACTCCTGACCCGATGAAAATCAATTAGACGGTTATACTTTGACATCGATGAATAACCAAACGTGATCAGTTGGGCGGGTAAACATAAGCTGCACCCATGGGCTAAAGATTGACGGCACGTGGGGCACGAAATTTCAATTGCAAAACACAGGGAAGCAGTGTATACATGTACTTGCTTGCATATTATACGAGGGGAATTTTGGTTGATTGCTCTTGAGTATACTCTCGATACTATACCCTCCACCGTCTCCACCGTGTAAATGGAATTTCTCTCACGAAATTCGCCCGGGCACAATACTTGGGCCTTAATACTCTGCTCTCGATTTCGGACGGACACAATAACGGAGGCCGAACTGCAGCTCTTATCTTTCTCTATATTATACGAATGGCTTGTAATGCATAATTATACAGCTGGCGAGAAAAGAGAAATTTCGCGTCTATCATGTCGAGGGCATGTTGTGCAGGCGAAGCCGAGAGGTGTGTGAAATTCTGGCGCGCGGTATAACAGCTATCGGATCGCAGAGGAGAAGGAGGAGGAGGTAAGCGCGATAATTAGCAGCTTCTGCGTGACTCGGCTCCACGGCCCGACACCACCGGCTATACATAAATATATAATGTATATATATATCTCCCCCCGTGTACGTGGCTGTAAGCGCGCGCGCGAGAATTTATGCTCCCGCGCGGACGAGGCGCGGTTGGAACTCGATTGAGATGTGATACAAGATAAGCCCGGATAAATTACAGCCGGGACATATATTGTATACATGCATACATATAATACGGACAGGCCCTCGGAGAGTTTTCTGAGCTTTGGCCACATATCTTATTGCCGGCGCGGATTGCCCTCCTCACTGCATAGCCCTGAAATACGCTCGTGATATACCAGTAACAAACACGATCGAAGCTGTCACGGTTATTTATTTCTTTTTCCTTCTTTTCCCAACGGGCGACTCGAGCACTCGGAAATGTTTGGTCATCCTGTGACCGTTCAATTAAATAAGCCGGCTGTTTATTTTTCAAACTAATGGAATAATATCATCACGGGAGAGAAAAACCATGCAGACAGTCGTGACGTGCTTGTTCTATACGCGGTGCGAGTGTTTGTAATAATCTGTGGCAGCATCGGTAATCGTCTTCTCGTGGGTAAAAAATATCATTCGCACCGGTCTCTGTGCTCGATTGTGTGAAAAAAATAAACAGAGAATCCGTCCCACATCACTCGACCCTCTGTGTGCACCCCCAGCACAGGTATATAATGATTATTCTCTGATCCGAACGGAATTTCATACTTCAACTTTATCTTTTCACTTCAGGACGACCTGGCAGGGTAAAAATATATTTAAATTACGACGCAGTCTGTTCATTTCACGTGGAATTTTTCGAGGTATGTATACATGTTTGAAGCTACTGCTGTACGGATCAACTTGCGCTTTCTTCGCGCGACTCGAAATAGATAGAGAGAGAGAGAGAGAGAGAAGGCGGGTCCTATACGTCACGGGAAATAAAGACAGGTACACAAGATACTATTGCAGCCGGTGCAGCAGTCGCTCTATACATATCTACAGTGCAGTATAAATGATCGTGCGGGAACGACTCAATTCGACAATTAGTGCCCGGAGAGTCGGACACGCTTAAATACGTTGTGCGCGCAGTAGTACTTACATGCGCCGGTCGGGCATAATAACAGTGATTATCTCCCGATTCAGCGGTGATTTCTCGATTGATCGAATGCCGGCGTGGCGCACACCGATGGCCCCGAGATTTATGAGCGATTATTCGTAAATGAAATTACGCTAGTAGGTCATCAAGTTATACCCAGCGAAATAACGTCTTGACACTATAGCCATCACCATCAGTGGTACCATACCTAATAGAGATAACTCACGCTTTCGATCGATAATAGAGACTTTGCCCCGGCTCTCGAGAGAGCTGCACTTTCATTTTTGCAGTCCCGTCTGCAACGGGGTATAATTAAACATATGTATACCTATACATCCTCATCATTCATCATTTTTGTTCCTGCAGTATACTGCACGTAGTGCCCTGTGCTCTAAAATAACAATGATGATGATGATGATGATGATGATGATGATGATGGCAATAATAGTATAATAATAGTCGGGCGAATCGGAAATGGTTCAAGAAACGGAATGAAAGAAGAGCCGCATCAGCATCAGGCACTTTGCGTCCGTAAAAGCGATTTTTTCGATTTTCCTTATTCCACTTAGGGCATGAATAACACGTGAACGGACGTTTCTTCCAAGATCAAATTACACGAGCTTGGGCTCTCTGCACCCCGCGCATGGACAAGAACAACAACAACAACAACAACAACAATAACAATAACGTCTCAACTAAACGCATCACCGCCTTCATCTCGCACATCATCGACGGTCCGGGCATTGTGCCCCCGCGCGGGTTTCCTCGTTCCCTGGGGAGCTGGCCCGGGGCTCGTCAGTACAAGACAGAAGTTTCCCCGAAGTGAGTATTATACATACACACGGATATTATGCGCCGGGCGGCCTCCCTCCAAAGTACCACACCGTACCCCCGGAATACACGTTGCTCGATACGTGCATCACCGAAAATACGTAAGCTCGAGGTGGCCGAGTTCTGTGGGGCACGTGCCAACAGCAGCAGCAGCAGCAGCAGCAGACTCCTGGTGCGCGCAGCTTATTTCCGCCTGACGAGAAAATTGTTTCTCGGGCGTACGCCGCGGGAGTCGCTCGCGCTATACAATCGCTCCCAGCGGGTGATGATGCCTTTGATGGGTGTGGGTGTTGTGTACTTATACATGTCTTTTTCCCCTCCGCGTGCATATCGCTCGCGCGGGAAGATGCACGCCTATAATACGTACGTGACGCTCGAGGGAAATTTGGAATTTTTTTCTCTCTTTCCATTCGATCCGCAAGAAGGTAAACCTACCACCGCGTCGTCATAGATTCTGCTCCTGTCGGGGCATGCACAAAATGTTACCCAGTTCCAAAGACTCGTGCGGCTGCAGGCTGGTGCGGTTGGTACTTGTATAGTGGTGATTATTTCTAGATCAAGAAGAAGAAGAAGAAGAATTAATACCAGCTCGATTCCAGACGCTGGGAGCTAATGAAGTTTCGCAAGGTTTCCCAGCTCGGGTGAAATTGCACGGGCTGGCAATTAAAATTCACTTCGCCTCCTCGCTCGCCCGGCGGAACAAAACAAACTCTTAATTATAACCCAGGCCACGGCACCGTCGTAATCATACGAAAAATAGTAACAGAGGATACCACCGTTTGGTGGCCCGTAGAGCTCTAATTGAAAACGTGACGAGAAAATAGTTAAAAACTACGATTAATTATACAATTAACGTTAACAGTTGTGAATAAAAAAAATAAGTTACATTATTTTAATCATTAAACGTAGAAAAAAATAAGATGGAAAAAAAGGAAGAAGAAGAGGGGAACAAATCGTTGGGCCGTCGAAGGTCCAGCCTCCGAATAACCCGATGAGGGAAGCGCTATGCGGCGGTCGAGGTGTCATAAAGTATACAGTCCAGCACCGTCGATATCAGTGATAGAGTGGAGGTAGTATTATAGAGAGAAGACTGGCGCAGGTGGTGACACACGCACGCACGCACGCACGGGGAAATAGAACGTTGTTTCGCCGAGAGCTCGCAAAAAAACGCGATCTATTCCTAGTCCTTGACCGACGTAGGCTCGGAAGGAGCGGGCGATGGCAGGTGGCTGGCCGGTTCGCAATACACATACACACATATACATGCGCCGCCGTGAAATATTCCAAAAGAAGCAAGAGTCTATTATATATTATACTAGGCGGACTAGGACACGCCCGTAGGCGAGATGGCTGTAGCGAGTCGTCCGATACTTCCTAGGAATATCTTCCTCTCCTAGGCTCCCTTCCGGAAATTGCAGCTCTCTGAGAATGTACCCGCAGGCCAAACAAAAGCACAAAAGACCATCGGAGAGCGAGGGTGGTGGTGCGCAACTACAACGACAAAAGCCTTGAGAGATAAGAACTGGGAGCCAATCATCATCATCATCATTATCGCACCATATATTATTCGCTACTATGAGAGCAAGCGGTATGATAATCGTTAGGTATATACAGTTTTCTCGAAAGATACGCTAAGATTTTTACGCTTTCGACTGATCGAAAATCAAGTCGTAGGCAGGGGTACGAAAAATACCGGAAAATACCATGCGCCAAGTATCAAGTATGTGCACCCATACGGATTTGAAAATACTAGTATGTATAGCTGCTGAGTAGGGGTCCGCTAATGGAAATAATGGAGTATATATTTATTATAATATCTCTGGATCAGCCGTAAGAGCTAATCGGGACGGAAACGGGGCCCTCTGATGTATCCGAAGGTGAAATCGTAATCATTCAAACTAGATGCGAAAGATGTTGGAGGTGGGGGAACAGCTGAGCGAAATAGAGGGCGGCAAAAGAAAAGAAAAAAACGTATCCCACGGACAATGCAGGCCGGGACACGCGGAAGAATATGGCGCGTGTGACGCAGGGGTAGTAGCCTAGACGGTGGAGCCGAGCCGGAGAGTTACAGAATAGTAGAAAGGATTTGAAAAAACAAAAGAGCAGAATAGAGAGAGATTGGCACGCGATGCGAGGGAGACTCTCTAGGCCGGCCTGTACGGTATAATGAAACACCTGCTGCTCTAATCTAAGCCAGCACCCTAACTCTCAACCCATCTCCACCCCCTCGCTCTTATACACCGATTCGAAATCGTAGCCAAGGATCTCGTACCTCCTCCCAGATATTATGAGCTCTCGGCTCGCACGCGATCTTCGGATGCTTTTGGAGCTGCTGCTGCTGCTGCTGCTAAGGGGACGCTGTACCCCAAGCTCTCCAATCTTCGATAGGAAATAAATCCGACAGGCGAGACGAACGTTGCGTATACACTACATTATTTTTTTTTGCCCCCGGAACAATCTCATCTCGTTCTCGCACGTACCATGTCGTACATTGGCGACCGGAGAGAGAGAGAGAGAGAGAGAGAGAGAGGGGAAAACTCGATCCATTGATTTCCACCGGAACGCTGCGAAGATCAATTTCTTCCGCGAATGAAAGCGGCTACCTGCGAAGCCCAGCTCCGTTGGACAATAATCCACCGCTATAATACTATATACTATGCCATCCCAATCCTAATCGAAATCAATTTCTCCGCGGCAATCAAACGAATTCGAGTTCTCTCCCTCTCTCCGGGCGTCAAAGTCGTGCAGCAGCTCATAGCTTGCCAAATATATCTCCCAGAGCTCGGGTTCCCCACCTGTCGAAAATGGCCAGCGCTGGGTACGAGGAGGAAGAGCATATATAAAGGCGCGTCTAGCCGATCTAGGAGTACGTCTGGGCTAATACTCTGCACGCTCACCTGCCTCCGATGATGATGATTAGTCTTTCTCTCTCCCCACGGGCAACTTTTAGCCGGGAGCGCCGGCGCGCGCGCGAATCCCTCGGAGCCCCGCGCTCTGCTATTAATGGGTACACAATGGTATATGTATATACTTATAATGGCCCTCGCTCGGCAGTGATACACTTTATTCTGATTCCCTGCGCGCGCCGGCCCGGATTTGTCTGATTTTCAATTATATTCGCGTGCTTCCGCGATTACCGGGGAATCGGGGGGCCTCGCATGCGCCCACATGTGCACAGTTAAATATTGCCTGCGACGGGATGATCAGCCATGATTGCAAAGCCGTGTTCCAGGGGATAACGCCACGTTTTTTTACGAATCAAACTACCACCGTTCGACGTTCTTATAGTAGATCGTTTCTCCGCGGATAATCATAGGCCCGATAAATCGTACTAAACGGGCCAGCAGTCGCGTCTGTTATTTACGAAAGCGTTTTCAAAACGATCAGTACTTTATACTATACTGATCCCTGGAACACATGCAACAGATAATTCAATGATACATTTTATATGCTACACAACACGTGATTAGGCTTCTTCTGTATAGGCGGTCCGAAAAAAAACCACGGCAAAGTATATAAATACACAAGCTTTGGCATCACTGATTTGTTACTCGTGAAAATTATTCAAGTCATTATTTACTAATTGCAATAAAGTACATTGCGAACGACGAGGATTTAAAAATAATTTAATGAAAACGAGAACAGCGATATAATAATTACATAATAATAATATACCCTTGGAGAAAATCGACTTGTCTAGGACCATCTTTGATTGTATTATACGTGTCTAAATTACTTATTTGGCCAATTTCCTATCATCGTACTTTATACGATGGGCCAATTGTAGGAGATGGTTCGGGATATCACTGTCCTGCTTCAGCTTCTCTCCCCCGCTGCTCTTCCACTTTAGCAGAAATTACCTACTATGGATCAGGGGTCGGTTGGCCCGAAAGCTCTCGGAGTGGCGTATATATAACGACTAACAAACAAACAAGCAGGAAAACTTGGAATATAGGTGGTATAATGAGAATAAGAATAACAACAATGGTAGCAGTAACAATGGTAATGCATTACGCGGCAACTTTCATTATCTCCCAGCGTGTGGCGCGTGCCTCATCTGCACAACGACGGAGAGCTCCGAGGAAAACCATCGGCTCCTGCCGACCGCCGGGGACAATGGGGTCCAGGAAAAATTTCGCCCGGCTGCGAATGGTGGGCGGGCCCCGTACGTATATACGTCGAGCGGCAGCCCATGCGGATTTTCCACAAACAGCCGACCTGGACGCTTTTGCACGTATACCTACAAGTATAATACACAATATAGAGCCCACCCTCCCGCCGAGTCTCCCATTTGTTTGCCGAGTTTTTAGGTTTTTACCATAACTGCTGCTGTTTTCGAGGAAGGATGAGTATAATGTGCGCTGCAGTGCGGGGCATCAGAGCTGTGGGGGCACGTCTGCGGAGCATTAACGCGCGTGGCTCCGAGCTCGTGTCGGCTAATGGCGAAATGGGAGTTTTTCTTTTCACACCAGGAGAGCCGATGAATGGAAGCTAGCTCCGGTAGGTGTGCGCGCGGCTGATGATATATTTACGAGTTGTACTCATGGGTGCGCTGCCGGTGCCGCTTCTATCGAGGCTTCTATTATATATAGTCAAACAGGTCTGTAATTATCGGGTGGAAAACCGTGCTATGTACTACTGCTACCAATAAAAGTTGTTTTTATTCTACAATTTTTAATTCATCGGGGCACGGGTACGGCACTATTATTATTATTATTATTATTATTATTATTATTATTATTATCATTATTATTTCAATACGATGGAGATACACTCTGCTATACCTAATATATCTGCGTGTAGGGTGAACCTTTTAAAAACTCCGTACTTCCATGGGGATCGATCGTCAATTTATTGTCTGTGAACCACCAGTCCACCAAATAGAAATCTTAACTTCAGAGTTCTTGCCGGAGCCAAAAATCCATATTTTTCCATGTATCTTAATATATGGCCTGCATAAAAATAAAATCATCATGCTATAAAAATTAATATTGCTTGTTTGCAGCTTTTTTAAAAGCTAAGCAGTTTTGTTTTAAACAGCATTTTCAGTACGATTCTATAGATAATGAGTAGATTCATTTATAATCATATCGAAGTATTATCTAAGATGATTTATCGTTTACTAATAACATTGAGAACAGTTAAATTTTTCGCAAACATGGATATAATCTTACTTATGTCATCATGCAATTATACACTTTAAATGATTAATGTTGTTCTATTTTACAATTAAAAATAGGGATCAGCTCTTGTAGTCCCCATTGTGCCAATATTTACTGACATTAACGTCATCCATTCAAAGCGGTTTGAAATAAATCTTGAACTTGATGTGCGCGCGTACGTCTTGTTTCTATTATGTTACATTAGCACGTTTGAGTTGTACGAAAATACGAAATGGGAATTTCGTATGCTTTTTCAACTTTCAAAAACTGGAGTTTCTCCTGCTTAAGAGGTATAACTTTTCATCCGAGATAGCAGATTTGTCCGATAAAAATAGTACATTTTT
>JAPYYV010017971.1:0-18036 GCA_030522625.1 Copidosoma aretas | reverse complement strand
TGAAGTGTACGATATCACATCGCCATTGCAACGGGACGTTGCATTATTTGAGGAGGCTCTCCACCTTCTGTACTACTAATATAGAATGTGTTAGAATAATCAGTACGACACTCAATGATTCGTGAATATTATTATTATTAATTATTTTTATCAATTTCATTCTTTATGCTCAAAAATGACGTAAAAATGATCAACTTTCTCTCTCCCATAACACAATATATACACACATGGGGTGTCTTATTTTAATTTATGCAAGGTAGCTCATGCGTTTGGTGCCAAGCGAAGGGCCCTGGTGGTGACGCTAAGTAAAACTGGATGTATCAACTGAAATAATAGTAAAAATAAAAAAAAATTATTGGTAGTGACGTCAATAATTGTAATATTATAAGGAAGTAAACATAAATTCATTTTTGAGTGTTCTAGTATACTCAATATTCGTGAAGAGCTTAAAATTTAATATTATAATTGAGTTTTCTTAAAATTTCGATGGTTTACCCTTTACTTTTCGTTGGGAATATATTATTCATGCAAAATACCATAGAATAAAATTTTGTATGTGCAATTACAATTATTTTTAAACAAGTAGTAAGGGCTTATACAAAAATTGACATAAGAAACAATGTTATTGTGAGAATTTTTCAACATTTTGTTTCTTCGAAATAAAATGGTTGACCTAGAAGTTTCGAAAAAGAAATGAAAAGTGTCGTGCTCAAACTATAACATATAACTCATTCAGTTTAAAATAATCATTTACATCAATCCGCATGAGCCACCTGGAGTTCAGAGTGGATGTCGGTTTGTGGCCTCAGATTTGACCTCGAATTTGATCTTCAACGTCATTTACAGGTCAAATTGTATTTTTCATACGGGAATCCCTGTTTTTTATGACAAATTTAGGAAGAGCGTAAAATTGTACGTCGAGATTGGTATAAAAATTTTGGTTACGATCCTGAGAGGTTACTTCAAGGAAAAACTATTCTACATAATGCTCTTAAGTACGTCTAAAAAAATGTCTGTGTACTTCTCTCAACGTAAAATTTCACGCTCTTTCTGAATCTGTCATACAAAATAGGGGGTACCGTATGAAAAATACGACTCATCTTATAAATGACCTTGAAGATCAAGTTGAAGGTAATATTTGAAGCCACCTACCAACATCTTCCTCTGAATCTCTTTACTTACATCAAGGTTATTATTTATTGATAACTTTTCCCACGAGTATTTGAGTGCGTAATTAAAAATAGGGCACCCTACGCATACGTATATTACGAAAGAGAACGCATAGATGTGCATACACTGTCCACGTTTAATAAAATTATTATTTAATTTCAACTCGTACTTCTAGAATTCTACTATTTTGATTCCTGCATCCTCTATATTATACAAACATCTATAAATATTGCTCCTTATCTTTTAAAAATAATATTTGCCTGTGGGAATAATAAAAAATATAGTTGTTTTAGTGATATAATAAGTTACAATGATATGCATGTATGAATAGGTTAAAAGAATTGTTTCGAAGATGCGGAATTGAAGAGTTTCAATACTTGAACAAGGACCAACTGAGTAATAAGCGGATTTGCAGTGCCCACTTCGGTGAGTCGGACTGTTGCATTCACGGTGTTCGTAAGAATCTCTTGAAAAATGGTTATGTTCCCATCGATGTCAATTGTACGCTTACGCAAGAAATTAACTTATTCAAAAAAAATGACTCGTTGCGAACGCGCGACTTCCAGAAACTTACTGCTACCGATGATCTTGCTGAGCGTACAATTAATAATGATGTTATGTGTGCCCGTGATAACGTCGATGAGTGTGCTCCAAGCCCTTCAGTTGCCGAGTGTAATAACAAAATTGATTCTAACCATCATTAAAAGTCTGTGAGAACCCAATGTCGTCAAATTAACAGTTTATTGAAGGGACAGGATAAAATGAACGTCGCGATACAATAAAAGAAACTGTTGAACATGAATCGCGAGCTTCAAGCGCGAGTTAAAATTTTAAAACAGAAAATTAGACGAGAAGCTAGTAAAGGAAAGAAAACGTTCACACGAGATGAAATAATTGAATTATCCTCAAAATATGTAAGCGTAAATTATTTGACACTCATAAAAATGCAACTGTATCACTGTGATAGAAAGAAAAAATGGGAAGAAGACGAAAAATTATTAGCTGTGGGTCTATACTATAAATCACCAAAAGCTTATCGGTTTTTACGAGATGAAAAAAAATCGCCTTGCCGTATATTTCGCTGATGAAGGAGTGGGTTAATCAGTTGACATTAAGTCCTGGTATTAATTCAGACCTTTTTAGTTGATAAAAATGAAATCAGAATCTATGACAGAAACTGAAAAAGAGTGTGTTTCAATGTGGGACGAAATGGCAATCAAACCTAACTTGGAGTATAACGTTCGAGATGACTACATCAAGGGCCTCGCAGATTTGGATAAATATGGACGATCGGAGACTATGGCGACCTCGGTTTTTGTAGCAATGGTATCCGGACTGTCTTACAAGTGGAAGCGAGCTATGTTTTCATGTTTAAGTGGGCCTATCGCCGGAGAATCATTAAAGTTATTCATCCTTGATATTGTCGATGCTGTCGAAGAAGCGGGCCTTAAAATTCGTGCTATGGTATCTGACCAAGGTTCTAGTAATCAAAAAGCGGTAAGATTATTGGGCATCACAGACGATAAACTTTATGTTAAGAAACACGGTCGGAAAATATTTTTTCTTTTTGATCCTCCGCATTTAATGAAATGTTGGCGTAATAACTTAATTACTAATGATTATATGGTAGATTGCGATCGTATATCTTGGAGTGCGATTCAAGAGTTAAGAGATCTTGAGCGATTTAAATCCTGTAGAGCAGCTCCAAAATTAACGGACAGGCACCTGAATCCTAATCCTTTTGAGAAAATGACCGTAAAATTGGCAGTGCAAGTTTTAAGTTCATCTGTTTCCAGAGCTATGCTATCAGGTTGGAGTCTTAGTGAATTGAAAAATCCATTTTGCGTCGCAACAGCCAATTTTTTACAAATTTTAAATAATATTTTTGATTGTTTAAACGCGCGTCATCCTAAAGATCCGAGTACTTTGAAACGTGGTTTATGTAGTGATTATCCGAAAGTAGAAAGTATCTTGCGCAAAGATATCGAGTATGTAGAAAAAGTATCCATTTTTGACGGTAGACGATTCAAAGTTGTCGATTGTTTCGCTAATCTAAATTTAACGATTAAAAGTTTTTAATGCTGTGAAAGTTACTAAGGGAAGAGAATAAATATTATTTATCAACAGGAAAATTAAATCAGGACTTATTAGAAATTTTTTTTGCTTTAATAAGAGCGATGTGTGGATCTAATCATCATCCTACCGCTTTGCTATTTCGTAAAAGTTTTCAGCATTGCGCTGTTACAACTTTATTATCTCCCCTATCTGAAACTAATTGTGAGCCTGATCAGACTGAATGTTTGTAATAATTCACATGCGAAAAAATCTAGAACACTAAAATGATGAAAAAAAAAAAAATCATATCCGAGAATCGATTGCGTGAGGAAAAAATATAGCTTGTCACTCTATCCACTCATCTATCGTCGCATAGATGAGTACATTGTAAATTTGCAGTGCATGAACTGTTCTCACAGGGATGAGAGCTTGAGATGATTTATCGACATCGTCAGTCCGGATGGTGATCATGTATCTCACACGATAACTCTTACATCCTTACCTGTTTCATATGGTAACTCAAGTAACGCCACCTGCTTTATGAGGGATGAACTGAGACTCGTGGGCATGAGATTTTTGATTCAAGAAAACGGCCGATCTGGCCTATACATAAGAGATAATATGTTCTATATTCTCTGATTATACAACTATGCGGTGTATTGCCTGAGTCATGACCACATGTTTAAGGTCCAACGTCAAGACATCAGGAGTCGGTTTCAGCCAAATCCCAATCATTGCTGCTCGTTCTGAGATTCAACCTCTACTGCGGGGTCTTTTGAACTTTTGGAAAATCTTATGTTATGCGAATTAATGTATCTCCGCCTCGGGGATAGTTGACTTCTCCGTTCTCCACAAACTCACGATGACAAGACAACTGCGTTGAATGCCTCCAAACATAACAACTGCTCCGTAGTGTCCCCACCTATGTTTACCTTGCAGTTTTTTTTTTTTTTTCTCAATGTGATGGCTATCCCAGCTAGGCTGCCGGATTCTGCCAAATCCCAATCTTGCAGGCTCTTTATTCTTCTCGTGGAATTCTGGTGTACTTGTCTCGAAGATAGATATTTGTTATCTTGTGTCAGCAACGCCGCGGTACGGCAGAGTCTAGCATATCGGTTTATGCGCGCCAAGAAGCTATGACACGGGTCATTTGAACGGTCTATATCCGTTATGTAGCAGGCATATTTCTTGAACTCGGCCTTCTTTTGGAGAGCTGGTGTTCCTCGGTTCAGTCCAAATGCCCGCAGGCCAGATACACAGGCAGGAACAGAGCTGGAAATTTTCCGCCGGCACTGAGTCACCGCTGTCCAATACTCTCCCCTTGTATTTTTATCTCTCAGATTCAATAAGTCACCTTTCCTTGAAAAACCAACTGCTTAACGTTCGTCAAATTAAATTTTATCAGTTCACAATTCACTTATGTATTCACACCATGCAATTACCTCTCTTTTCCAATCCAATCCACATGACAACTTCACTTAACATAACACTATTTCTTCCTTTCTTAATACTCTCCAGTAAAACCAATTTCCTTTGTAGAGATGCTACATCCAAATAAACACATCCATCCACTGTCGCATAGCACCATTAACTTTCCTTTTCCCAGTCTATCGTCGCAGAATATCCCGCAATACCAAATATTTAAATACTAAGATAAATAAAAACTGCAAGTTCCTCAAAACACACAATCAAAAATAAAGAGAAAAAACTGTCACATGACTTCACTCTTTACTCTTGTGACTCCGGTCGTGTGGCCGCTCAGCCGAGGTGGGGGAACGGCACGCAGTGAGAGCTCGAACGTCTGCTCGGCTCAACCGCCAGGAGCAGAGTCGTTTACCTTGCAGTGTCCCTCGGGCCACAGTTATAACGGCTGGCAGAGCACAGCACAGGAGAGCCGTATTCAGATGAAAACAACAACACACCGCCCCCAAAGTCACAAGTTCACCGGAATTACGAATGTTTTTCAATTAGTTCCACAAAATCCATCGTTAACTCAATCGTTAAGCTACACGTAACAGAATTTTGCACTTTCACACTTTTCTTTTTAAATTCGCCGGTACAATGTTCAGACAGTTCAGATTAAACTCCGTCACCAACGTCAACCATTTCAACAAGTCAAACACTGATCTAAGACAATGTACACAAAAACGCTTTTAGTCGCACAGATTATATCTTTATTTTTACATGTATATAGATCGTCGCATCTTCCTTTTTACCTCCTTCCCACAAGCGTGTCCCCTCTTCGATTCTCTCCCGTAAATTAAATAAGAAACTATCTACACCTTTTACCTTTCAATCACAAAATCAAATGTTTGTCCTTGAAACAAAACTAGTTTACTTCTTCCCTTTTATTAAATGTAAGATATCACACACAAAACGAACGTTTGATTCCGGTCCCACGGCATGCCGGGCCGAGGTGGGGGTAGGACGGAGCTCGCTTACGCAGAGCAGAGCTCACACGTCCGCTCGGCTCGGCTGCCAGAAGCGGAATCCAGAAACAGTTAATTGACCCTCGAAATCAACAGCATCGGCGAAACGGCGAGCCCTGGCTTGAGCGGTTCCCATCCAAGTACTAGCCGCGCCAAATGGTACTGAACCTCGTTGATCGACAAAAGTGCGACTCTACCGCTGTGCCACCCTCGACCACATTGTGAAATATTCAATGTGATAGCAGTCAATATTTTTCTCCCTCACGAACATCTGGCAACGTTGCGTTAGGTTAGAACATCTGAAGTGACTGAAGTCATGATGCCCGCCTTAGCTGCTTGTCTGCTTCACAAGCGCAAATTTGCCGTATATTATATGCATGAAAAGTGCAAAGTTTCATGTTCTCCGACCCTTTCTGAGATCGCTCTTTTTCTCTCTTGCCGAGAGAACTCCCTTAAAAAAAAAGATCGTATTATTGACCCCGAGCACGTCTTGAGTCGCGCGGCCACTGCCGGAATCATGTACTAAATTTGCCAGCATTACTTCCTATGGAAGAAATTACATTTTTATTTCTTATGAGCCATTTATCTTGAACCGTTGTTGGGAATCAGTGTTTTTAATAAGATGTTTAATAAGATGTACATTATTGAAGAAAAAATCCAGGCGTCCTCAAAATAGTCCCTAATCAGCTAAAAGTAGAAAATATGTGTGGTACCATACGGACTTGACATATCAGCTGTACGACAGATTAGGAGCCGGGCATAAATCAGCACGTAAATCAGCGTCGTATTAAAGTTAATGACTAATCAAAGCATAAATATGCTTACGTATTTGTGATATCTGTGACACACGGGTGCAGGAATCAGTAATAATCATAGATCCTCATGTATCTAAGATGCATATAATGTACTACGTACTGCACACTAGGCTTATGCTTCTATTGTAAATTTCACTATATGATGAACGTTGAGTCACAAATGTGGTTCTGATTACACTATTATGTGTTTGGTGCATCTGAATTGCTGGTTTACGTCCGGCTTCTCATCTGTCGTACAGCTGATTTGTCAAGTCTGTATGATGCCACACGTATTTTCCACTTTTAGCTGATTAGGTACTGTTTTGAGGACGCCTGAATTTTTTCTTCAACAATGCACTTATACATCTTGTTAAAAACACCGATTCTGAATAACGGTTCACGATAAATAATTTACAATGAATAAAAATGTAACTTTTTCCATAAGACGTAATGCTTTCATGCTGGAAAATTTAGTACATGATTCCGGCAGTAGCGGCGCCACTTGAGACGTGCTCGTAGTCAATAGTACGCTGTTAAAAAATTTAAAATAGGCGAGTTGAGCGGCATTGAATTTTGCTGAAAATAATTTGGAAAAGGTAACTTTTTTCAGTTTTTTTGAAATAACTCCAAACAAAAGCTCGTAGAGCAAAATTTTTCAAACCAAAGATGTTTGGCGCATGTTTTTACATGGGGATTAGGTATTTACAAATGTTAAAAAAAATTTCAAACCGAAAACGTGCGTCAAAATTAAAAACGTCAAATAACTATAAGTTTTAGAGTTCCGCTCAAGCGCTTGTGGTGAGCAGACGTGTCTGTTCGCCTCTCCCTAAGTGTATCGCGCACGCGCAGTTTTAACAATCGGGCCTTCTTAGGGCCATAGGGCCACACCGAATCTAGGAATAAATTAATTTAAAAAAAAATTTAATTACCTAAAATGGGTAAGGTAAAAGTACCGTTGGTGAAACAGTTTTTGGTGGAATTTCCTTAAAAATTCATATAAAATGGCAAACAGGAGATTTGATAAACATTTTAATGATTACAGATGTGTCTTTTCTTCCTGTTAAATACATAATATTTTGAAAATGATATTTTGATGAAACGTTATTTTAAATAATAAAAATTGACTATACAGAGTTGAACATAATGCGAAACACCATCGAAATGCATGTCCCAATGGCGAAACGAACATGTTATTTAAATGGAATCTCTGTGTTCCACCATCCAGACATAAAATATTTGAGGTTAAGATTCAAATTGTACGTATAATGAAACAGTGATATTAAAAAAAAGTTTATTGTAGTCTAATGCATTAAAAAATAGTTAATTACTTTTATTGATTCAATAAGACACAACTTTAAATGTCTTATATAAATTTTTATCGTGATGGAAATTTTAAGAGTTTATTAGTTATTGAGGGTAGATGGACTGTTTTGCCTTTGGGACAAACGTTAAAAGTCCGTTTCGACATCGGTACTTTTCTTAATTACCATCGGAACCGACTGTGTCGATAAATCAATCCAAGCTTCCAAGCCTGTGAGCATAACTTATGTATAGCAAAAGTAACATTGATATGCCGTTGTAACATTAGACGAAGGGTGAGAGCCACCGGCTATAGTTATTTTCCCTGCATAATCGAAACTCGGACAATATTTTTTTTTTTATGTGAGGAATTTAATAATAAAGTTAGATATAAATTTATAATTCTGGGAAATAAAACAATCAACATTATTTTTCTGCTTTCGGCTAATGCCAATAAAAAAAACGGGAAATTGTTTACGCATAAAAAGTAATTAATTGAATGTGTATTTCATAATGAATAATTGGTAATGATCCAAGTGTTACTCCAATGCGGAGGTCTACTTTTTTATTTGCATTATTTGATGGAAACCGACGCGTCGCGACGGGCAGGTAGCAGTTTCTTCCATCAAGATGGGATACAGGGGAAAGGGAAATATTAAATATAAAGGAAACTTAGTCGACATTTAGTTAGTTTTAGAAACAAGAGTTAATTTCAAGTATACAAAAACAAATACACTTCATACATGCAAAGTCCTGTTGCCGACGAAATTAAAAAAAAACAGTCGATAAAAAAACAGCACTTGCACAAGAAATTATGTGACACACTTCTCAAAAAAATGCAGTAAATAATTTTTAATTATTATATAATCATATTTGCTGGTACATTGCCCTACACTTATAACTGTCGTACTTATACACTTACCTGCACTTATATCAATGGATGTATCTGATGATAATCGAATGGACAGATATGAGTGTAGGAAAGTGTATGTAATCATAAAATACAATCACAATAGTAATGTATACAAAAAATTGCATTGATTCTTGATGTACCTATTAAGGGAGTTGTTGTGGTACCGTTAACATCAAAAATTAGTTTTTGTTTTACATCCTTTCAATACAAGTATTCTTATATAAAACACCTAAATAAGTATCAAATTTCATGTACACACATACAAAAAAACGGAAAAAGTTATTACAATTGCGAAAACTTATAGATAACATGGACTTTTGTGTGAACCTGTACCACTATATATACTGATATACAAATAACATTATGCAGTAACTTTCAGTCGATGAATTTTTAAAACGGTAAAGCTAGGTTCAAAAATTATGAAGCTAGGCCCTCTGAAGTTTGGACATGTTATGTGTAGTGATGAAATAAATGTGATATAATTTTTAAAAGAATTTCAGAAAAAAACGAAATATCACAATAACCACGTTAAAGTGGCTTATAACCCCAATGTAACACTAAATTTGCATTAATTATTAAACATATCTATGAAATTTCATAGTTCACAAATAATGGAGTAAAAGTACCGTGCGCTAAACGGCTGTACTTCCGAAAAGCAGTTACTTTGAATTCACATCTAGATCGCGTTTTCCTATCTTTTTTGGGGCGTTGATTACGAATATCATGAGGAAATTCACTGCAAATGACGATGAGGCACCATAAATGACGATTAGACGCCGTAAATGATGTAAAACTACGTAAAATATGTCACATTCCAGTAATATTGAAATCGCATCTAAAAAGCGTTTACGAACGTGTTAGTACTTGTATCGAAAAATTTACAAATCACCGATCAGCCTGAAAATTAAATATGTTATAGTGTTGATCATCCCGAACAATAATATATGTATCTTCCTATATTATATAGTTGTATGGTTTTAGGGCGAGTACTAGCTCCTTCCTGCTCCCTCTCGCTCCCCCTAAATAAGGTAAATGTCGTTTTTTTTGCCGTGAAATTTGACACCCAAAAAATTGGGTCAACTCCCCCCCCCCCCCCCCCCCCCCCCCCCCCCCCCCCCCCCCCCCCCCCCCCCCCCCCCCCCCCCCCCCCCCCCCCCCCCCCCCCCCCCAAAATATTTTTCTGTTTCATCGTGAATTTTGACCCCACCATTAGTTTTTTAGATATAAACTATTCAGTCACACTTTTTAGATATCAAGGTTTTAGAAATTTGATTAAAGTATAAACATTTAGTCCAATTTAAATAAGTTATTGAAAAAACGCATCTCAAAATATCGAACGTATTTCTGTATTTAATTTTTTAGGTAAAACCACATGGCATTACATATGGTATTACATATGGCAATACATAATGGGTTTTAGATTGGTACCGCCATATGGAATCCCATGTGGAAAAACATAGAATCACAAGTTCAAATTAAAAAAAATTTTGAAAAAAATGAAAAAATAATTCCTGTATGAAAAATAAAAATTACTATAAAATTAAAAAATAAGAAGTATGTAACCATTTTTTTCAAATTTCAATTACATATGTTAACAATACATTGATTAAGAAAATTTTGTTCATAATAACAAAATACTAGCATTTACGCAGTCGAAATATCCTAAACAGTAATGAGTCGCTTTAGCTGAAAGAAAATCATAAAATAACCAGATACTAAGAAAGCTTTTCACATAGCATGGTGGAAATTGTATACAATGTCTATATAGTGCGCAAAAAATGTAATGAGCATAAATGCATTAAATCGACGGAATTATTATACTAATACAAGTATATGGATAATTTTATATTGATGCAATATAAATGTTATAAAATGTATTCAAAAGTCCGATTAGTTTTAAGTTTGTTATAGCTTTTATAGTTGTTCTATAAGTACTTAAAATAAATTGTTATTTTTTTCAAATAGAGCGAGTGAGTGAACTAAAAAAAATAGTACTGTTTCCGTTCTATATAAATGCACTCGGTGATATATGCTAAGTTGAATTTGATCATGTGTTATTTGAAATCACAAAATAACACGTCTGTGTATGTGTCTGAAGTCCTAGTCCAAGCAATAGTTTTTTCAATGTTCAATTATTTTTTAAATGCATAGTTTTTAAAAAGAAATATTTTCAGAATACTATTATAAAAAAAAAAATAATTAAAATATTTATAAGTAAAAAAATGTATATAAAAAACGAAATTTATTTTAATCATCATTTTTTAAATTAAAGAATTAAGCTATTTTAAGCTTCTTCAATAAATAAAAAAAAAATTGCTAATCTTATAAGAAATTTTGTACGTTTATATGATTATTTTTAATATGATTCATTTTCTAGATATATAAATTTAGGAGGTTGGCGAGCACAGCGCGATGGCTGGCAAATATACGCAAAAAAGAAATGTCAAAAAAAAAAAATAAGTCAGGTTACGTAATGTACTTACACATGCGTCAAAGAAATTAAAAATGATAAGATATACAAAGGTAAATCATTACAAACTTATATAGAGGATTCCATAATAATTGATCAGAAAATATGGATTATAGGTAAAATCGAATAATACTAAGAAAAAGAGAATAAAAATAGAAATGAAGACTAAAGTAAATAGTATAAATGGAATAATGAAAGACAAAAAAATTACACGTGCCTGAGAAAACTAAGCAAAGTAGAAGAAAGCAAATTTAGATACATTTTGGAAATCTATTAAAAAATTAAAATAAAAGAAAAAGAGGGATAGTAATAAGAAAAGAGGCACAAGAGATAATTTTAAAAATTTGTTAAAAGAGAAAAAGATACATATTATAAAGAAAACGAAAAGAGGAGTGTATAAATAAACGGTAAAGACTGATGTGTATGAAGTCTCAAACGATGGGACCCAACGAAAATCTGAAATTTTTTTTGCTCCAAGTAGCAAAAAACGCTTAAAAAAGACTTTTTGAATATAATACTATGATAATTAGCCTACATAATAAGTCCTAGGAGCTGCAAACCCTTTTTTACTGAAAAATTTAAAAAAGCGTCGAAATAGAATCACCAACGCGCAAGACATACGCTAAAGAGAAGGAAAAACCAGTTATTAGGAAAAAATCACGTTAAATACCCAATTCAACGTAGGCATCAAGTAAAAAAAGTGTAAAATAAATGAAAAACCCCAAGACCTAACCTAAAAAGTAGAGCTAAGAGCGTTGACTTGCGAATTTGATACACAACATCACGAAAGATCGACGGTTTTATGTAAGTTTAGACACTATGCCCGAAAAATTACGCCGGTAAACAAATTGTAATGAGTGTGTATATGTACAATACACAACTGTATACAGTACAAGCACTCGGGAACACAACCTCTATTTTTATGGACATTTTCTAACTCTAAAAGCTAAATATTAACAGTTTTTTGTAAGTATGTGCACTGCGCCCATAAAAATTCTCCGATATAAATATTTTGATACGTGTGTATATGTAAGACACACCACTTTGTGCACTAATGCACTCAAAAACATAACCTCTAATGTTTATAGCCGTTTACGTGCTGTAAAAGCAAAAAATTAACAGTTTTTTGTATGTTTGGGAACTACGCCCATAACAATTTTCCGAATTGAATATTTCAATATATATGTATATATAAGACACATCACTGTTTGCAGTATGAGTACTCGGAAACATAACCTCTAATTTTTATAGACATTTTCTAACTCTAAAAGGTAAATATTAACAGTTTTTGTAAGTACGAGCACTGTGCCCATAACAATATTCCGAATTGAATATTTTTATACATGTGTATATGTAAGACACATCACGCGTGCAGTATGAGCACTCAGAAACATAAACTCCAATTTTTATAGCTATTTTAGTGCTGTAAAAGCAAAAAATTATTAGTTCTTAGTAAGTTTAGGCACTGTGCCCATAAAAATTTTCTTAATTAAATATTTTTATATCTAAATATATGTAAGACACACATTTGTGTGCACTATGAGCACTTAAAAACATAAACTCTAATTTTTATAGCCGTTTTTGTGCTGTAGAAGCTAAAAATGATAGTTTTTTTAAGTATGATCACTGTGCCTATTAAAATTTTCCGAATTAAATATTTTAATATATGTGTATATGTAAGACACACCACTGTGGGCAGTATGAGCACTCGACAACAAAATCTCTAATTTTTATAGACATTTTCTAACTCTAAAAGCTAAATATTAACAGTTTTTTGTAAGAGTGTGCACTGCGCCCATAAAAATTCTCTGATATAAATATTTTAATACGTGTGTATACATAAGACTTACCACTGTGTGCACTATGAGGACTTGAAAAAATAACCTCTGAATTGTATAGCCATTTTCGTGCTGTAAAAGCAAAAAAATTAATAGTTTTTCGTAAGTTTGGGCACTGCGCCCATAAAAATTTTCCGAACTAAATATTTAAATATATGTGTATATGTAAGACACACCACTGTGTGCAGTATACGGACTTTGAAACATAACCTCTCATTTTCATAGCCATTTTCGTGCTGTAAAAGCAAAAAATTATTTGTTTTTTGTAAGTTTGGGGACTGCGCCTATGAAAATTTTCCGAACTAAATATTTTAATATATGTGTTTATGCAAGATACATCACTGTGTGCAGTATGCGCACTCAGAAACATAACCTCTCATTTTTATAGCGGTTTTCGTGCTGTAAAAGCAAAAAATTATTTTTTTTATGTTTTGGCACTGTTCCCATAAAAGTTTTCTGAATTAAATATTTTTGTATCTGTGTATATGTAAGATACACCAGGGAGTGAACTATGATCACTTGAAAATATATCCTCTAATTTTTATAGCGGTCTTCGTGCTGTAAAAGCTAAATATTAACAGTTTTTCGTAAGTATGAGCACTGCGCCCATGAAAATTTTCCGAACTAAATATTTAAATATATGTGTATATGTAAGACACACCACTTTGTGCAGTATGAGCACTTGGAAACCTAACCTCTAATTTTTATAGACATTGTTCTGTAAAAGCAAAAAGTTATTAGTTTTTTGTAAGTTTAGGCACTGCGCCCATGAACATTTTCCGAACCTAATATTTTAATAGTTGTGTATATGTAAGACACACCACTGTGTGCACTATGAGCACTCAGAAACATAACCTCTCATTTTTATAGCGGTTTTCGGACTGTAAATGCAAAAAATTGATAATTGATAATTTTTTGTAAGTATGAGCATTGCATCCATGGAAATTTTCCGTATTGAATATTTTAATATATGAGTATATATAAGACACACCACTTTGTGCAGTATGAGTATTTGAAAACATAACTTCTAATTTTGATAGACATTTTCTTACTCTAAATGCTAAATGTAGACAGTTTTTTGTAAGTATGAGCACTGCGCCCATAAAAATTTTCCAATGTAAATACTTTTATCTATGTGTATATGTGAGACACACCACTTTGTGCAGTATGAGCACTTGGAAACATACCCTTTAATTTTTATAGACATTTTCTATCTCTAAAAGCTGAATATCAACAGTTTTTTGAATTCATGGGCACTGCGCTCATGATAATTATCCAATGGAAATATTGTAATACGTGTGTATAAGTAAGACGGTGTGTCTTGTGCAGTATGAGCACTCGGAATTGTAACCTTTAAATATTATATCTGTTTTGGTTCCGTAAAATCAACAAATAAAAAGTTTTTTGTATGTTTTGGCACTGCGCCCATGAAATTTTGCTGGTAATAATATTTTTATATGTTTGCTTCTGTAGGACACACCACTGTGAGATACACAATTGGTAGGAATATTAGCATTACTTTATTGTTTAACACGGCTTTTTGACGAACTTTGTTACGTCTCTCGTCTTGGGCTCTTGCCGTACACTTTGCTTTTCGTAAGTTAAAGCCTTCCTAAGCTCGTACGAAAACTACTATCACGCTCTGAGAATCGGGCGGTAATGTGGTTTTTGCCCTAGGGAATGTACTTTGCGTCTACAATACAAACACCGAATATTATTTTGGCCCCTTACTCTGCGCCGAATAAGAGAAATTATTATATTTTATCACAAATGTGCATCTCTCCGCAAGCGGCCTTGGGCCCAGTGTTTGCCCTGACGGCAAGCGCCCTCGAGCTCAGGTTCGCCACGGCCGGATGCACATTATTGGCGAGCATTACTTTTTATACTGAGGGCACGACAAGCGCTCAAAACTGCCAGAGGTAGCAACAAATTTATTCATCCAACAGTTAGTAAATTTAACAAATTTAGGAGTCCAGGTTATGACCTTTTTTGATTATAAATTTTGACGGTATTTATCAATGTGCAAGTATACGCACACAGTGGTGTGTCTTACATATCCACATATATTGAAATATTCGATTCAGAAAATTTTTATAGGCGCAGTGCTCAAACTTACAAGAAACTATCAGTTTTTTGCTTCTACAGCACGAAAACGGCGATAAAAATAAAAGTTTATGTTTTCAAGTGCTCATAGTGCACGCAGTGGTGTGTCCTACATACACACATATATTAAAATATTTAGTTTGGAAAATTTTCATGAGCGCAGTGCCCAAACTTTCAAAAAACTATCAATTTTTTGCTTTTACAGCTCGAAAACGGCTATACAAATTAAAGGTTATGTTTCCGAGTGATCATACTGCACGCAGTGGTGTGTCTTACAAATACACATGTATTGAAATATTTAGTTCGGAAAATTTTCATGTGCGCAGTGCCTTAACTTGAAAAAAAACTAATAATTTTTTGCTTTTACAGCACGAAAATGTCTATAAGAATTAGAGGTTATGTTTCCAAATGCTCATGGTGCACACAGGGATATGTCTTACATTCACACATATATTGAAATATTTAGTTTGGAAAATTTTCATGGGCGCAGTGCCCAAACTTACAAAAAACTAATAATTTTTGCTTTTACAGCACGAAAATGTCTGTAAAAATTAAAGGTTATGTTTTCGAGTGCTCATACTGCACACAGTGGTGTATCTTACATCTACACATATATTAATATCTAATTTAAAAAAATTTTATGGGCGCAATGCCCAAACTTACAACAAACTAATAATTTTTGAAGCGAAGCTTCTTATGGCGCGTTCTGGCTTTCCCATTATGGGGACCAAAATGAAAATTTTTAACTGCGGTGACGGCAGTGCGACAGATTTTCTCAGCAGAATCTGGCGAAAAAAAAAAAAATTAAAAAAAAAAAAACAGTTACCACCATGAATCGAACTGGTGCCCTTCTGGTTACGGGACAAAAGCTTATCCACCATGCTACAAACGCATTGGGTACATGCGTCAACTGATTGTGTACATAACGTGCAACTGTCTCAACATTATTTGTACACTTTTACTGTAATAACTGATTTATTTATTATCAACAATCACACAGAAATTTACACACAAAAAAAAATTATTTCAAGGATACTATTCATCGCTAACTGGACGAAAAACTTATAATAGTTTGAAATTAATTTCATGACATTCGTGGTTAACGCGAAAAATTTTAGATTCCTATTGTTAATAGATTGTGATAAATTGTCAAAGATTTGATCAGAACAGCCTGATCACTATACAAATATACTAAAAGCATAGCAAGTCATATAAATATTAGGATATTTAAAAAACGGCACGTCTTATTGATCTAAAATTTTGGTATTCAAATCCTAAAGGCATCAAAAATAACATTAGAGTTTTTTCAAACATTCTATAGAGCGATTCTTTTACATCGATAACAAAGTCTCTTTTTCAAGGGGTGACCCTATACTTCCAATATTAAAGAGTCCAACTTGGAAACTTTATTTCTGTAAAACGGTAGGTGCAGTCATTATAAAATTCAAACAGCTTATTCATAGAGTGTAAGAAATTAATACACAAAGTTTCAAAAATTTCTATAATGAGTGAATATCGTGAACAGTACTCTGAATTTAGAAATAACACTTGTAAAAGCTTTTCTCAAAAATGCATTGGCCTATTTTTTATTATTTTGCTTTTACAGCACAAAAATGGCTATAAAAATTATAGATTGTGTTTCTGAGTGCTTATACTGCACGCAGCAGTTTGTCTTACATATACAAATATTTTTAAATACTTAATTCGGAAAATTTTTATGGGCACAGTGCCCAAACATAAAATCTAATAATTGTTTTCTTTTACTGCACGAAAATGTTTTTAAGAATTAGAGGTTATGTTTCCGAGTGCTCATACTGCACACAGTGGTGTGTCTTATACATACACATATATTGAATTATTTAAATTGTAGAATTTTAATGTGTGCAGTTCTCATACTTACAAAAAACTGTTTATATTTAGCTTTTAGGGTTACAAAATGTCTATAAAAATTATGTTTCCAAGTGCTTATACTAAACACAGTGGTGTGTTTTACATGTACATACGTATTTAAATATTTATATCGGAGAATTTTTATGGGCGCAGTGCAAATACTTACAAAAAACTGTTAATATTTAGCCTTTAGAGTTAGAAAATAGCTATAAAAATAGAGGTTATGTTTTCGAGCGCTTATACTGTATACGGTTGTGTATTGTAGATGTACACACTTATTACAACTTGTTTATTGGCGTAATTTCTCGGGCATGGTGTCTAAACTTACGTAAAACCGTCGATTTTTCGTGATTTCGTGTGTCAAATTCGCAAGTCAGCGCTGTTAGCTCTACTTTTTAGGTTAGGTCTTGGAGTTTTCCGTTTATTTTACACTTTTTTCAGTTGGTGCCTACGTTGGATTGGGTACATAACGTGATGTTTTTCTAATAACTGGTCATTCTTTCTCTTTAGCATATGTCTTGTGCGTTGGTGATTCGATTTTGACGCTTTTTTGAAGTTTTCTTTAAAAAAGGTTTTGCAGCTCTTAGGACTTATTATTTTGGCTAAATATTATAGTATTATATTGAAAAAGTCCTTTTTTAGCGTTTTTTTCTACTTGGAAGCAAACAAAAAAATATCGGAGTTTCGTTGGGTCCCAACGTTTGAAACTTCATACACGTAAAGACTAAAAAGATTTAAAAAAGGATATATTCATTATTAAATTAAATAATGTTTACAGAAAAAAAAAAACAGAAGAAAACAAGAATTATGGAAAGATGTTTCAAGAATCTGCAAATAATTTGGATGATTGATTTGACAAACATACTTCATAGTTTATGGATTTACACACATACTATAGAAGCGTGGGCAATACCGAGAATCCATTAAATTCAGAAGGCAGGGAAGAAGTAGAGGGATGTTATATCTACAGAAGAGTTACTTTTTAAATGTAACATACAAGATTTTAGAAATTATAATCGCTGAAAAAGTAGAAAAATCTGTAGAGTAGTAGAAAATGATGAAAGAGAGTTAGGCT
>JAPYYV010017970.1:0-10772 GCA_030522625.1 Copidosoma aretas | reverse complement strand
CCCTTTTCCCCCCCCCCGCCCCCCCCCCCCCCCCCCCCTCCCCAATACTCGCAGCTGCGGCTGACGCGGGCTTTTGAAAATTAGAATCGATGTGAGAAAGCCGCCGCGAGGCTAATAAGCCGCCCGCGATCTCTGCCCCCCCCCCCCTGCCTCTACTCTCGCGCATACACACACGCGCGCGCTTCCTTTGCCGCGTCGCGGCGGTGTAGTCACGCCGGGAGCGGAAATTGCGCGCTCGAGAGGCACCGCTCGTGAAATCTAAACTGAACTGCCGAGCTTGGTGGGTTTTACACGCGAATCTTGGCGCAGCGCGTGTGTAGGGGTATGCCGGAAACGCTAATGGCCCACGAGCGAGGCTTGACGAGTCGGAGGAGGGGTATATGGTACGCCTGGGGGGGGGGGGGGTATTGCGGTGCTGCGGGGGGGGTCGGAAGGTGCGAGCGCGTTATTCGGGATCGATACGGCATCGATGCGAGGGGAAAGGGCCGAGTTGTCAGCGAAAACAGAGGGGAGCGCGAGCTTTGGCCCCGCGTCGATGCGGCTTTGCGCAACTTCGTAAGAGCATTAGGACATTTTTGCGTTGATTGGGCGTAATTTGGCCGGCTCGTCGGCTGGTGATCTTATCAAATCTTATCTCACGGGTTGTTTTACAAATCTCTTGCAAGTTTTTTTTTTTCTGTTCGTAGAAAATACAGCAAATCGTTGGAAAAAGAGGGTCTTGGATTAATTAAACTCGTTGCCTCACGAAATAGAACCAAATAGTCTACAATAGCCTAAAAAGACGGTTCCTTACCTGTTGTCATGTTCTCACACAACCGCTGAACACGCAGTTTAAATTAGTAAGGGCCGTACCTGCGTGGCACTTTGCTGAAACGGAGTACCCAGTTACAATCAACTCACTATAACTCGAAGAGTTCCCATGAGATTACTAGGGTACAGTATTTTCGAGCTTTTTTAATGTTATTCGGATGGTTTACGGGGATCGGAACATCGATATGTTGTATTAAAGCAGATAGTATACTTACGTGACGATCGTCTATATTTTAATGCAGTGCGAATTTTTGTCGAGTACTCACCTGGAACAGACAAGCAAAAGGCCTTAATTAGCATGTGAATGTAAAGTAATGATGTAAAAATATGATGCGATCATGAATAAGTTTATATATCAAATCATGAAGTATAAATATCAACGCTACATTGTTCTTTAAAGACGGGTTCAGGATTTCAGCATAAAAATTATCAAACATCACTCGCGATAGGAAAAATAAGGAGGATAAGAAAGATTTGCTTGTACTAGCACCTGCGTGAAATACTCACATCTGGGGAAAAGAGAAGAAATAACAGAAAAGAAGGATAGGGATCAACAGACCCACTCAAACGTGGTGGTGGGGGATGCCCGTAAAAGCTTCTCGGCGAGGAACGAAGATAAATATGAAAACATTTGTACAGGCCATTGATTTTATCAATAATAACGTGCGCGCGCGTTAGATGGTGACCTGTTTGATGTAGGCTCAGGTGATATGGATTTAGGTCCTGACGTGAAAAAGTCCATTAGTTCCGTGAAGTAGCGTAGAAAAATATTGGACACGTGTATTTTTCCTTTTTTCATACAAACACGAACTGATCAAGATAGTTAGTTCGGAGGCTTCCTTGTTCGGAAATTGAGATGAATGGCGTTGCTCCGCGGATAAAACTTAATGTACGGAGTGGTGTTGTGCGAAACTTCAATAAGAGTACATTTCGTTTTTATCCGGGTAAAATCCAATGAAAACTGTTGCTCGCGTGTCACGACTTCAATTTAGTTTACATTCAGTGTCATTCAGTCACTACTTACGACTCCCAAACACATCATACGAAACCCCCTAGAGTTCATCCGTAAATGTTTAAATATTTTTCGCCAATACTATCCCCGATGGCAAACTATTTACGCCATTCTACGTGAATGACAATCATTAGGGCGCCATCATCGAGTTGATGTCATCGTCGTTATTACCAAGGCCTCACTCGGCTCCTCGTCCTGCCATTGCGGTACGTATATGAAACTACGAGGGAAAATTCATGCCCAGGACCTGCAGGCACTTGGCGCTCCATCGCTGCACTTTCGCGTCCAGCGTAGAATAAAAAGGAGCTGCGGGAGATGATGATGATATAGGAAAGACGATCAGCGGCGTAGTGAAATTCCGACGATAACGACCGTGGAACTTATCAACACCCTATTGAGGTTCTTCCCCCCTGCTCTCGCCTCTCATCTGACGCTGGCTTCTAGAAGTAGGTACGCGGTTATGAGGCCACTCGATGAAAACGACGACTCGGGTATATACGTGCAGGGCGTCGATGCTACGAGTGCCCGCCCGCGAGTGTAGAATGCCAGCGCCAGCAGTAGACCATCGAGGCCAACGCGCGTATTAAATTTGAGGAGATGCGGAAGTCTCGGGAACCATGAGCCTCATGGGGTGTGTGTAGGCTACCTATACCTTGAGCTGGCGTGCATTGTTGTGCGGATCGGGTGCGGTTCGATGGGTTGCCGGGTATGGGAGAGCGGTGGAGACATTCGATGAAACGGAATCGCTGGTTTTTGGAAAAAAACGATCGGGAAATTTATTGAAGATCGTGAAACATATTTGTGGAAAGTTTTATGAATCAAATCTAATAGTATAACGCGATTAATTGATTGATCCCAAAATTACCTACAAGTTGAAAGTAAAAAATCCTAGATATTGCAAACAACTGTATTATTGTACAGTTCTTCGTAAATAGTATATTATGAATCACAATCGGAATCCTAATGGTTATAATGTGGAATGCAGTCAGAGAAATAAAGTTTGATGAATAAGTTCAGAGATTGGATTACGTGGCAAGTTGATAAAAGGGTTAGAGATTGGGAGAGATAGCCATCTTCGCACATGGTTGATTTTCATTCCCGATATGTAGGGTCAACTACATACAGTGGACCTATAGAGTTTGCCACCGTAGCTGCTGCCACTACGGCTTCTAGCGTAACGAACGAGATAGTTTGCACAAGCGAATAAATTAATGCTTCGTTAAACCACTTCAATCCATTTTAAAGGTTTGAATGCCTTTTATAATCAGTATTGCTCTGTAAAATATTGTTTCAAATAAAGTAACGATCCACAGTACTCTTTAAAAAAAAAAAAAAAAACACGTGAATGTATGTATTCAGATAATACAAAAATAAATTTTGGTACACACATAACGATAAATTTAATTTTCACACCGGAATTGAGCTATTGTTCAGCCAATATCATCAATATCAGTCAATGACTGGAGCACACATCTAGCTGTACGCTTAATCAAAGTCAAGCGAAAGCTTTTCCCGTTTCCCAGCTCCACCGATCCTAATGCCACCTTTTTTTCCTCCTCCTGTCGCTCCGAAGTCTCGAGAAACAAGGCCATCCTTTATTTTTGGAGCTCACGCTCCTGCTCGCCTTCTACACTTGTACCGACCACATCGTTCTTACATAACCGACGGGCTTGGATTCGCGGAAAAGGGAAAATCGACGGTCTTCGTCTTATTGCCGTGAGCTACATCAATCGTGTCGGTTTTTCCCCTTTTGCGAAATCGTCCGATCGGTCAAACTTTTTTTTTCCCCCGCTCGTGTAGGGTACAATGGCCTCCAAAGCCGACGCCTTTTTTCCTGGGATTGTCTGGAGAAACAGTTCTCCACACGAAAAGTAAGTATCGCGTGTCTGGGCGTGTTGTGAGCCAAAGTGGGCCAAATGAAGCTTTCGTGCATGAATCGCAAAGCCCGTATTTCGATTGTGTTTCAATTTAATGAGAATTCCGCGGATGGTTTTTCGTTTCACTTGTTAAGTAGTTTAATATCTGCTGAATTTATGCCTGGCTTGCATTTGAAAACAGCGGCAACTCTACCTGGGATTGGGTTTTAAAAATAAGCTGCTTTAGATATTCACCTTTTTTTTCCATCGATGCCAGCATCGAGTATCCTTTCGTAATGCATGTTGATGTAGTTGTTTATATTCCGAGCCGTACTAATTATTAGAACAAACTTTATTTTTTCTTTTCGTTTATTTCTCCATAGAATTTATTGAAATATTCTTTTTTTTTGTTTTTTAAGAATAGTTTTGATGAATTACAAATTTTTTTTATGAAACGGTTGACGAAGTTTAATACCATAAGAGTATGGATGATGCTCATTATTTGTATTAATAGATCATGCGAATAAAATTATCAATATCCATCAGAATATATGAGATTTCTAAACGATTAATTAATTTTATCATTATTTTTACCTAATATCAATCACAATAATAAATGATGTGCAATATAATTTTTACCCAACTGACACAGATAATTCATAAAGATCTCAATGCTGCTTCTGTGATACATCTTTCTTTCATATTATTTTTCTTTCGCCTCCAGTGAGGCCGTGTACTTTGAATACAATTCTACCGTCATAAACCGTGCCTTTTCCGATCGATATATTGGATGTCAAATTGATGTCAAATTGAGAGAAAAAAATTCCTATTTTTCCTTCCAGAAACTTAAATGCATATTGTAAGAATATGTTTCTGAGAATGGTGACAAATCGTAAAAACATCGAAAATAACAATAATAACCATTAAGAATTTGAATCTCACGACAAACTTATAATTCAAAAAAATATCTATACTATTACTAAATAGCTTGATAAAACTCTGGTTACCTGTTAATTGTCCGATGTGTATCAAACTAAGTAGAAACAGTCGAGTAAGGCAGGACGAGTCAATTATGTGATTTTAAATTTATAAGTAAATACTCTATGTTGTTGATCGTTATTTTCATTTATGTACACGTTCGTTTGTTTTCACTTTTTATTAATTTCTCAATTTTGCTTAATAAAAGTGTGTCAACTTGTTGCTTTGATCCGTTATGAAGACTGCACCACGATCAATTAAATAAGGGTTCATCGAAGGCACCTTTCTCATCTCATACAACTAGAACAGAAGTTGGAAAAGCGAGGAAAGACACAGAGTGGGTAATTCTAATCACCCACAGGCGTTTAGTCTACGACGCACTTTTATTAAAAAGCGATTCTCATCGTTGTCTTGACAACCTTTTCCGATTTTTGTATAACAATAAGCGAACGTTTAGAGTCTGAAGCGATCAAGTGTCAAGACGATACGTAATTTTGTAAAAACTCTTGTCAAAAATAAAGGAAACAAAAAAATAGTTAATGTTCTTCGAATATACCCTAAAAGAAGTCGGGAACACTACCTATAACGTTTCCTTATTTTTCAAATAGACATTGAATAAAATAAAAAGAAACTAGATCATTTTCTTCCAACATTACGGAGGAAACTCCAACGCTTCTCAAAGAAACTTATCAACTCCCTCTTGTTTTCGATGGTAAGTATATCCTTCTTCCGTGGAAAAAAAAGGAATCTGATAAACTTTGCCATTAAGGCTAATTGAGTGAAGATGATGTCGAAAAAAGAGAATCCGAAAAAGGTATACCTCTGTTGACAGGCAATTCGGCAGAAAGGATCAACGAGACGCGCTTGTAATTAGAAAAGGGAGTTAAGATCGATTTTAGTGATGTTGGTCTGCTGGACTTCCGTTACTCCTATCTTCATACAAAAGTTTTCTCCACCCTCATCAGTCTTTTTCTTCTGTGTTTTGTTTCACTCGAGCGATGGGATAGGTTCAGGGTCGACAACCCAAGTCCAATTGACGTCATAAATTGACGTGTCAAGTCGAGTGACATAGTTTGTTTTTATTCAAGGACTCAAAGTGACACAAGTGAACTATAGGTGAAAATATTACACTCGCCTTTTTTGTTTACTATATACTTGATGCAGATGTATTTGTGAAGTCTCAGTTGATTATTGGCTTTGGTTTTCAACATCCATCTTTTTATTGTGAGAAAACGTATTAACATTTCGAAGCAACATTTTCTTCATTTTAAGTACATCTGTATTTATCAAATAGGGCGGAATCCGGTTAGGAACGAGCTCGCATCACATCTCCATTGTACCATAATCCCAATAGCAGAACACTTTGAAACGTAAACACTTTGAGCAACACAAATGTTAGCAAAGCAGAGCTCGGTGAGAATAAACTTTGTCCATATACTCGTTCCACTCGGTCTCAAATGGCGCTCGGAGGTGCTGAAATTCACGCGCGAGGGAGACGAGACAGACGCTAAGCGGTACTCTAATTGTCCCGAAATATATGTGCTCCCAAAGATGCGGGGGGTGGGAAAGTAGAGACGTGTCCAACTTTTCTTCTCCATATATCCCGTATGGCTCGCCCGGCGCTGCCGAGTTAGCCTTATTAACAACTTTGCCCAACCCGTCGAGGAATTCGAGCTTCACGCCTCCACAGCACTCGACGCGACCTTTCGGACTTTCCACTTATCCGCCCGCGCAGTCCGTGCGCGCGCGAAACTTTGTTTGCGCGTGAATCCGTAATTTTCCGTCCCATTAGGAGATTTACAGGTGCAGGCAAAGCGAGACCGTGGGAATAACCGAGCTTTGGAAAACTGAATATTTAGTCCCTCGGCTTTCTGCTCTCCCACTGGCGTGGCTATGACTATCATCCCCGTGACGTTAATGTGACTCGGGACGAGACGGTGCATAATGCAGCCGTGGCGGGGTCAGCTTTTTGCAACTTTTGCATTCAGAAGCCTTGCATTTTTAATCATGAGGTGGTGGTTCGAGAGACCTTTCGGAACAACGGTCACTCGGAGGATTAGGCATTTAAATGGGGTTTGATGGAAGGTTAGTGCCGAGTGTCGGACAGGCGGTTGAGAATTACAGTTTTTTATATTCACCCAAGGAGCGTATGGAAATTATATTCATTTTGCTCGAAAAATTTTCATTTTGTGCTTTTTGGTGATGTTGGCTCAAAACTCGAGTTTCGCGTGACAAAATTTACTCTCTTGAATGTGAACCCAAACAACTTTCTTCTCAACGAAAGAGAGGTTATGTCCATAGAGTTAAATTTCCCGGGGCGAATCGATCGGCTTATCGGGAGCAAACAGATGATGAGAACTAACGTCATCGAGAAAAATTTATTCTGTTTCACAGGCTAAACGAAAAAAATATCAACAAATCAGTTTTCAAAATACTCTCGAAATCCATTCTATTGTTGAAGCGCGGAAAATCTGGCTTTCATCAGAATTTTTCAACAGCATTATCATTCAACGAAACTGTCCTCATGTGCAACTTTTAATTTAAAAAGCATGTGCAGCCCAGATTCACATATAAAAGGACCGAGAAGAGCGCGCAGTTTTCTCCCTCTCCCTTCTAGCACAGATAAGAGAAGGAAATTTCAATATCTTTGAGGGCACAGAGAAGAGCTCGAGGAGCCGTCCAAGAAAAACACAAAGCTCGAGGGTACCAGAAGGAATAGAGAGGGAGATAAGACGCCGACCAATTGTCTTCGCATATTCAAGTGCATCTACTTATTATTTTTCTTTGCTTTCTTTCTTTCTTTCTTTTTTTTATGTACTTTTTTTTTCTCCTGTATCTTATCATCGAATTCGTATGATGAATTAACTTAAGGATGATTACCATATAGGTGGCCAACGTTACATTTAGTTAATTATGGAAATATGGTTATAATTTATCACTAACATAAATCATGTCGAGTACTCAAAAATGCTAAAGTGTGTAAGTTAGCGTGCTTGTAACAGAACTGAATCGTTAAAAGCTTTCGAGATTTTGATTTTTGGTTGCAACACAAGAATTTTTTTTCCGTGCTCTGTCAATCGAATGAAAATACTTTGTGTTTAATTTCATCGTGACTTATCATGAGATTCTGCGTGACTAATCACGCAGAGGCGAGTAGATTTTTTCTTATTCGAGTAATATTTATGCCCCAAACTCAAAACTGTATCCTTCAAAAAAAAAACTTCAAAGAGCGTAGACTATTCTCAAATGATTCTTAAGAAACGGTGTCAAGTATGTGGGGAAAAAAAAATTACAGCGCAATATACCTGACTCGAGGAGACGACGCTCTCACGCTTTCATACATCGTACATGTACGCGTATCATACGCGTGTGGAGAAGTGAGCGAGAGGAGGAAAAGGTCAAGCGCAAAGTAAAAGAGAGGAGGGCATCGGCAGCATAACAGCAATGGAAAAGGGAATAACATGACCCACATGCCTCTTTTAGTTCTTCTCTCCCTTCTCGAGCATCCAACACGTACGTTCTCTCATCTTGTCGAAAGTTCTTACTTTTGCGAACGAACATTTTTTTACGCCCGTGCGTGTCGTCGACTTCGCGATCGACGATATTCGCGAAATTCAGAAGCTTTCTGTCAAGCATGCAGTATAATTAAAAAATGTATTCCTCTCGAGCATCCGAAGGGAGCAACCTTTCACGTGTTGAATTTTTTGCAAGAGCATTTTTCAAACAAGAGGGGCAATTAGTTGCGCGTGCCGAAGCTGCGCCAGTTTCTTCGTAAATAATACAGGGAACGTATTCGAAAAAAAGCATCCATCTCTGTCTCTTTTTTGACCCTACCCGCTTGATGCAATTTTTTCCCCCATACGATTCTATTTATCAGAGCCGGAAGCCACGCACGTACGTTTCATATTTTTCAAATTTTCGTTCGTATTCAATGCACTGCCGTACACAACCTTTGAATCAACGTAGCAGTGTTTCCATCGATACGGAATGAAAAAGCAAATCAAAGAGCCTTCCATTCGGTGAAACTATTTTGTGTGCTATAGTTGGAAAAAAAAATATCGTACAACATTCGCCATTCTACAGCGAGCTCATGAGCAATTATGCAGATCTCAAGCACATATTATAACGGTACTATTAACGGAAACTTATAATTTCGAAGCCCGAATGAGAAAGTCGAGACCGAGTCAGGCAGGCAGGCAGGCAGGCGAGAAAGCTATATAATGTTATTTGGAAATCGGGGCTCGCGTGACCCTAATAAGCGAGCAAAAAAAATTTCGCCGCGAGCTTCCGAGCTCATACCGAGAAATCGCGTGAGACGTTTGATTTAGCGAGTTGCAGGGTAAGGTACAGGGGTGCAAAGGTATTTTTTAAAATTAAGATTGTATGCGCCTATTTATAGGCCTCGCTATCACGTTTCTCATTCAGAGTGACTTTTTTTTTTCTACGACGGCCGGCCTTTCTCCGCAGCACCACGTTTGATTCATGTTCTCGTAACATGTTCTAGAAACTAAATTCATGAAATACGCCTCCTCGTGGATATGTATACGCAGGACTGAGGAACTCTGATGTTTTAAAAAGTCGAACGGCCGTCATCCATTACGATCAATGAAAGTGTATGGAAGAAAAATAAAAAACTTTGGTTATAAATTGCTTTCTCCCAAAAGTACACACCAGCGAGTCTTCAGCGCTTAGATAAACGTTATCGCAAGATAAACGTTAACTTTCCGCAACTTCATCGATACTCCGCACGGCAGGCAAGTCGAGTAAAGAAATACGCTATCCATCGACCTCTTCCCGTTTCCCATATCGCACGGAGAAGTTTCGCAACGAAATATTATACGATGGTTCCGAATGGCGCCTCGAACTAATTAATTAACTTGAGATCTCCCGCTCGGTTGTACTCTTGGTATTCTCTCCGTGGAATCGACTAATTGGCATCGATTAGCGAGAAGATAGGGCAATTATTGCGTCGAAAACTGCCGCACCTGTTGTTACTAGTTGGCACTGAAAACGTTTCCCAAGTGTAAATTATTCCCAAAGTAAAAAAAGAGGAATAATTCCAACTATATCTACCTTTATTTTTGTTGTAGTGGGGTGGTGGTGCTGGTTTAGATTTATAATTCAGAGATAAGTTTCCAATTTAACTAGAATTTTATATTGCACTTCATTGAAACGGAGATAGATGAAAAAAGCACAGCACATAGCAAGTATTACATGTAAATATATCTGATGCACAAAGTCGCTGTATGAAAACAAATTTACTGTTCAATCAATTATTCAGAGATAACTGGTTATTTTCATCACAAAATTTGGAATAGGCCAGTTATTGCTCAGCTCTGAGCCTATCATATCTCGACAAGGGTTCTATCACAAATCAAGTAGGCCCGCAATATCTCGTAGCACCATTATTAAATAACAAAAGAGATATTTGAGTATTTTTAAAGACAGTGAATGGTTGCCGAGCATCAGATTAAGTACTAATAGAGCGTAGCACGAATGTTCCCTGCATTAATTGTTTACCAAAGACACGTCGTCAAACGACTCTTTAAAACATTCACAAGTAAAACGTCACTCGTCTTCATACGTCTCCAGGGTTCTACGAAGCAACCACACCTCTTAATAAACAAAAATAGAACCGTTTTACAGAACATAAATGAGTTCCCGAAATGACTGATAAATAATGCCCCGTTGAAAAAGTAAAGGATGAAAAATTGCCCAATCAAACAACGCGCGCGCGCGCGCTTCTCCGCCCCTGTAGCTTGTTAAAGCGACGGTTTTCATCAAACTCACCCCCATTATTTCTCATTAAAACGTCACCCTCGTTATTTTGCGAAAAACTCATTCCGAGCAAAAGAGGAGGCACGAAAATACGCGACAATCAATTTTTCGCTGAAAAATAAAATACGTCAGCAGAGCCGAGCGGAGCAAAAGGCCACCCACCCACCCACTCCCTACGTCCAGTTTTACGCATCATTTGTTGAACAACTGCGGAGGACCCTGCCTTCATCGATCCAAAAGAAACACGCCGACGGTACGAAAAGAAGAAAAAAAAAGAGAAAGAAGAAGCGCACCGAGAGAATAATAGAGCGAACGGAGCGCGGAAAAGACAGTGGGGG
>JAPYYV010017968.1:0-10670 GCA_030522625.1 Copidosoma aretas | reverse complement strand
ATTAGAGCGTGTTCAAAATGGCGATCACTAGACGATAATGGCCGCTTACAACGTGAGTATATGCAGAAGCGCCATTTTTAAAACGCACTGGTAACATACTTTATAGTTTTGGAAAAGGAAATAGTGAAGTGGACCGACCGACCGAACGCAAAAAAAAACGCACCCAATCAAGCAGGTATGGGTTCCGTCAGGGAAAGAAGCGTTACCGTTCGCCAACTTCAGAGTTTTTATTAGAATTCTTTCATGAAAATGAAGTATTAGGAGTTACCGAGACTATTGTAAAGCTTAGACGTCAACTTTAAGATAGCTTCAAGTCATCTGAAAGTTACTGGGACTTATTCGGTTATTAAATTCTCTGGTACTGCGACTAAGAGAGAAAAAACGCGGACTTACTGTAAGTTCCCCACGTGGTAAACGCACAAGACTATCCGTGCACCAGAAGCACAATGTAGATGCGACGAGTGGAACAGCGCCTTACGGGAAACGCATGAGTTCGTGCAACGGGATAATCGCAAGGCGGCGGTGGGTTTTTGACCACGGCTTCTTGCGGTTCGATGGAAAGAGTGAAGGAATCGAGTCATGGACCACGTTTGTAAACATCTTATGTCCACGCACTTGGTACGTGGGGTCGTGCAGACCCTGTATGCAGGTGTATGTATGTAGGTATAATATGTATCTTTGTTTGTCTAAGGACTCAAGGACCTTTCTAGCCAGGCAATATTACAAACATCTGCTAGTGCAGAGAATCTTGTATAAGCACGTGTATACTTGTATATAGTGTTAACGAACTACTAGATTCCCTCACTCTTTCCATAAAATTGCAAGAAGCCGTGGTCAAAAACCTACGGCCTTGCGATTCTCCTGCAGCACTAACTCATGCGTTTCTCGCATCAACAGCGTGCTTCTGATGCACGGTGAGTCTCGTGCGTTTACCGCGCGAGGAATTCCCATGCAGTAAACCCGCGGTTATTTTCTCCGTGCGGGTGAAAAAAGTACAAGCTCGTGCCCGTGAAAAAATAATTTACTTACCGTGATAAGCGCAGCTGTAACTATGGAAGTAACTGAGTAGAGCTAGCAAAATTAATCGAAAAATTCTCTCTTCTCTTGTGAAATCATTAATTTTCCCTGTAACATATGTAAAGAATTATGAAGTGCTGTTATATCTGTCTATTTATCTGGACAAAAATAACACACCACAAGTTCATATACCTGCTGCATTACGGCACTGTTGCAAAACCCCTGTGCTTTAGTCATACAAATCTCAAATAATATCTCATGATCCCGAGAGGACAATGGCTTTCACACAATATTTCACGTGCATAATTGACAGTATTAAGACACCTCGTAAACAACAACACATCACGAGTTGTTGGTCCACCTGCCTAGCAGCACTGATACAAAACTTCTGTACGAGATCCATAAGATTGTCACTGCATACAACAAGCGTCCATCACGATAATACAGCGCGAGTTCATATGAAAAATCCTCTTTTTCTAGAACAAGTACGAGCAGACAAACTGAGTGAGGTCATACTGATGAATTAATTCTAAAAAATGGAATATAAATGCACGGTAGAACGGCCTAAAGATTAGTATGCATGTATTTTCACGTTGCACTCTACTTAGCTACCGTCTAACGTTATCGCGCAATTGTTCCTAAACAAGTGAATATATGATGCAGCCTAGCGATACTTATAACCTTGCCAAAGGTTCTCGTCGTTCTCAACAGAAAGTAGCTACCGCGCCGCACGTGCAGCGCCACCACCGGAAGGCGGGCTACTGTTCATCTTTTGAATTCGTATATCATTCAACTGAAAATTGCTTGATTAAAAGTTGATGTAAAAAAATAAATTAATATTAAGTTATTTTGCCGAAATTATCGTGTTAATTATAAGCGTAATATTAATATGCATAACAGTCATTTCTGTAAAAAAAATTGTTCTCTTTTGAGTAGCCTAAAAAATTGGGAGCTGAAGAAACCTGCAATAGAAAAGATACAAAAACATTGTACTATAATCTGGAACAAAACGTAGAAATGCTATTACAATTTTTCTGGGAACTAAAAAAATACAAACAGTAAGACTGTCATAATGCGACTAAAATAATATAAAACTAAAACGCAAAAATCCTCCCGAAAAACCGAGGAAATTTGTATGTCCAGATCAACAAGTATAGAGAAATATCTCGTCTCATCTCGTCTGAAAAACCTCGTTCTGTGTTGTATTCTTCACAAGATTTATCAAAAGTTTTAAAGTTCAAACTGCAATTAACGTCTTAGCTAAGTAAAAGCGCCGGGTACTATCTCGTAGTATTTTTCTGCTGCAGTCCTCTGACCAACTTTTTGGAATGAAGCTTCTTATTGCGCGTTACGAACTTACCGAAAAAAGTGTAACAAGACTTTTTTTCGACAGCAGAAAGTAGGCTCTCCAAACCAACGCGACGCTAAATTACTGGCACGGAGCGATGTGTGTTTGTCTGTGTGTACATGTGTGTGTGCATGTGTTGCTCTCTTTACAGTGTGTTTGTCTCGATCTCTCTCTCTCTCTCTCTCTCTCTCTCTCTCTCTCTCTCTCTCTCTCTCTCTCTCTCTCTCATGCTCACAATGATGGTGCGCCGCAGCAGCTCTAGCATTCTCTCTCTATACTGCTACATGGTGGAAATCGTGACGTAGCTGTAATCTGGGCCTAGCGAGGCCCTTGGTCTATGTAAGGTACGATTAAGTGAATAATGCCTAATACAAAACGTCACGTGACCTCTTCGAACAAACATACAGTAACAATCGGTACCATTTCTATCTGGCCTTATGTATGTATGTAGATAAATAAAGAAACGAGCAAAAAGTATTTAATATATGTGACAACCAAACCCTTTAAAACAATTGAAAAAACGCTGTATCTTGAAGGGGAAGCCAAATAGACTAATGATAAAAATGTTGCCGAGTTTCCCAAAAGAGAACTGAAATGTTAACGCAAACAAATAAAGCGACGTTGGACAATATATAAACATAACCTACAATTTTTCTTGTTTGGACTGTATATTCATCGAAACGAGGAAACAAATTTTTTTCTTGATCTTAACATGATTGCAAAATGAGTACAGACGTGTGAAGAATCTTCTAAAAACGTTTGTTGCAACATAACTTCTCAAAATTAAGGTAGTAGTCGAGCACTCTATAGCGCGTGCCTTACTGCACTATAGCATATGCATAGGTTATGCGGTCTTCACTATATAAAGCTGTCCTTTTCCTTCTCATGCTACTACACTGAAGTTATAAACTTTGCCAAGCTCGTACTTAAAAACTACATAGCTCAGCCCTTTAAAACTTGACCCACAGAAGATTTATAATATTAAATATATCATGTTTTTTTGGAATGATTACAACAAGCAATTGAGATATATGAGATTTTATTTACAAATTCACCTTAAACCTTATTCCCTTATCTTTCCTATATCTCCTGTGTTGAAAGTTCAATATTAAAACTTCAATATCTCCGAAACTGTGTCGCTGGGACAATTTAAATTTTGGCTCATGGTAAATAATAACTATATTAAGTCATACACAAAATTTCAGAAAAATTGTAAGAAAAGTATTTTTGGTCGATTACTACCAAAACAAAACTTTCATATCTCGAGTAAAAAGCCAAATAGGCAAAAAGTAGCAATTTTTACGTAAATCCTCAGAAAAAACTGTAATATCAAGCCGCACAAATAGATAGGCGTTTAACTGAATACAAGCATAACCCAAAATGATTCTTATTTTAACAGATTTTTGATGAAGTAGAGTTGAAAAATAATTTTGAATAAGTACAGCATGTTTAGAAAATGATTGCAGACGTGTACAAAATCTTTATAAAATTTTTGTTACAACATAACCTTTTAAAATGAAAAAAAATGCCACATATAGAAAAAAAAGTACAGTAGAAAAAATATAAAAAATGTAAAGGGTTGCCTAGAAGGGAACTAAATGATCAAAGTGCACAAATAAAAAGGGGTTAAATTATAAAAAAAAATAATGTTGAATTCTTCTTATTTGGACTGTATCGCGATTATGGTCAGAAAACTCTTAAAATTGTGTATATAGCGGTGGTTTATTGAAAGTGCGGGGCTTTTTCGAAGCTCAGAGAATTGTGAAAAAATTCCCTTTAGATAGAATTATGTAGTATTACTGATGTATCAAAAAATTACGTGGGTACTAGCATTCATTTTGAAGATATGATCAGAAAACTCTTAAAATTGTGTCTATAGCCGTGGTTTATCTAGAATACGGGGATTTTCCGAAGCTCGGAAAATTCTGAAATAATTACTACTAATATAAATATGTGGTATCATTATTGTGACGAATAATTACGTGGGTACTAGCATCAATTTTGAAGATATGGTCGAAAAACTCTGAAAATTGTGGAAATAGCCGTGGTTTATCGAGAGTACGGGATTTTCCAAGGCTCCGAAAACTCAGAAAAAATTCCCACAGGTAGAAATATGTGGTATCACTGATGTATTAAAAAATAACGTGGGTACTAGCATTTATTTTCAAAGATATGGTCGGAAATCTCTTAAAATTGTATAAATGGCGGTGGTTTATCGAGAGTACGGGGCTTTTCCGAGGATCGGAAAATTGTGAAATCTTTTGAGATTGTTAAAGGACACGTTATCTTGCATGTAACAAATTATTTTGTGGGTACACGCATGATTTCAGCAGTTGCTCTAGCTGTTCATTCTCAATCTTTAATTTTTGTAAATCGGACCGGTCTGAACTTCAGACACATCTTATAGGGGGACTGATATAGGCATCGATTATCCAGGAAAACCTTCTCTCTGTGTACTTTCTCTCTGGTAGTTTTGAATACAGCGATATCGCTGTTCTCGCGTTTTTTTCTTAGCTGTCCGTTTGATGTGTACGTAGGAATTTTGGGTTGCTCATGCAGTGTAGCGCTGGCTAACTTTGTTTTTATTTGTTAGTGCTGATACCACTGCTTCACCTAATGTTTTGGGGTCGATGCATGTCACGCTGTAATTGTATGGGGCCTGTAGTCCATAGTAATATTGTCTCATTGCTTCTCTTTCAGCGCTATCTTTTGAAGCGAATTTGCTGAGCAGGTGAGTAGGTGAGATTTGAATCATACACCGTAATTATTTCGTTCAGTATCGATTAGACTCAGTCACAGTATGACTCTTATTTTCTCGTTCTTTTCTTGGGAAACTATTTTTAGTTTTGCTATGGTTGTTGTAGCGTTACTAACACTAGCAAATCTGTTATTTTATTCGAAAAGGAATTCGTCTACTCTTGGAAACCGCGCTAATTGTGGCATGAATTTGTTGACCATGCCTCATTTATTTGCTGTGGTCTCGATTAAGAATTTCTCATAAAGTGGCCCCACTGTCCAGGCTTCAAACCTAGTCATTTACTCGAATAATGGGAGCTTGACTAGGTCTCAGTCGAATATCGGTATGTTGCTGGTGAGATGACTCAGTGTAAACAGAGCAGTCTGTTAGGAGCGTATTTGCATTTCATTTACTGTTTGATGCCCTCTAAATTGTGGCTACTTGTGTTGTGGATGGTGTTGTTAAAACAGCTAGGATTATCGTTCGTTTGGTTTCGAACCCATGCGTTTGATTAGGCTTTACCTCTGTTAATTAAGCTTGTGCATCTGTGTCGTCGATTGAATGATGGTATCTCCTTTGAAGTATTTTATTCTTTGATGTTTTAGATATAGCTCCCGTCGTTATAGAGTGTGTCATAAAATGTTGGTCGTGATCTATATTATTTTTGGTTATCTCTTGGTTTGTTATTGGGTGTTTTGTGAACTGTAAATTTTGTCGTGCAGTGTCCGTGTTAGTTTCTTGATTAATTTTATTGTATGTTACTTTATCTCTCACTATACTAGAGTTAATTTTGTAACCATTTTTATCATAAATAGTCTGTTTTTCTTATCGGCTTTTTGCCATTAATCTCATTATTCTGTGGTGCTGTAGCGTTACTTAAATTATTTCGTCTTCCGTATTGTCCACTTGTATACTTTTTTTGAGATACTCCGAATGTATGTGAGAGATAACGTTGGCTTACATTTGACAGGATGTTTTTCTTTCTTTTACAAGTCAATATTTTTTCCTTTTTGTCTGTCTGGGACTCTTCTACAGTTTCTGTATTATTTCAAAAGGGTCCGACTTTTACTATTAGCTATGAGCGTATAAGTGGTATCACGTTGCGTGATTTAATTTTTGTTGTTGTTTTTTTGCATCACATATGAGTGGTAAGGAGATTAAGTTTATAATTGTACTTAACGCACGACAAACATATTTGAGTATGCAAAGTGCATAAAGCATGCATTTGTTTATAAGATACGTTCGAATATATGAGTGAATAGTTTTATATTATATATGTATTCGTTTGATTAATTGAGATAAGTAGCATATAATTTAAATTTGTCATTAAAGAAGTTGCCTCTTCAGGTGCAAATTTCTCTCAGGGTCAGAGGAAAAATAAAACGCAATTTAAAAGTCACTTACTGGATTGTGATCGTGGCGATAACAAGAATAACCATTATCAGTCGCATATTGATTTACCTCCAATCTTAGTATGTGTCCGTTTCGGAGATCGATAAAATTCTGTTTCTAATTCTCCTCTTTGGTAGCTCCCAGTTGGGCTGTGTACTCTGTGTAGGTGTTTGTCGTAGGCTCGCTGATATAATTTTGAAATGCCGTCCTTCTTTATTTGCTACTTCTTTCCTGGGATACTCTTCTATTTCATTTTATTATATTTTCTTCCTTATTGTTAAGTTAAGTAGTTTTCTCTCTTTTTTTTTCCTTTTCACGCACTCTCTTTTCTTTTTACCGCACTTGCGTCCTGTGCGCTTTCCTCTAATAAGAAACAAAAATCTTGTACCCAATCCCACACTTAGCACCACAATTTGTGTTACATGGAATAGACCTTGCAGTTGAGGAGTGCTAGTAAAATAAGTGCTGATCATGATTTTATTGAGGTTCTTTATTGAATAAATCATAAGGTAGGAGCTGAGTGTACTGTCCGACCTATTGTTCTGACTTCTCCTTCCTAACTAACTGTAGCCCACTCTTCTCGCGAGCGGTCCTCGCTTATAAATCGTCTAACATAGTGCGTCAACCCTCGAGAGAGGGGTGAGCGTACCAATGGGTTCTGCATAAGGTAAGTAACACCAGTAATCAATTCACCTGGCTTTCCTGCTTTGAACCAGTATTTATCCTCTTCGTGATATCTTTATCATCTTCTTGTTTGGATGTTGATGAAACCTGCGCATATTTAAGTTGTGTGTGATCTCTTACCGATGCTATAAGGTTGGCACAAGGGAGTAATTAGTATATTATCGTAGCTTACTCATAGTAGGCGGCAGTTAGATCATGCCGATGGTTTCCCTTGGTTAGTTGAAATAGATAACTCTCTCTCTCTCTCTCTCTCTCTTTCTTTAGTAGGGAAAGTAGTAGCAGGAACAACTGTGGCAATAACGGAAATAACAATAACAGCAATAAAAGCAATAACGGTGACAATAATAACAACTACATAAGCAGGAGCGACCACAAGTTCGTGAATGAGCTTCGCACTCACTGCTTTAATTACAACCGTAAGTTTATTATGGGTGACTTCAATGCGAATCGAATATGCTTTCTAGCTGTGAGGACGCTAAGTTTGTTTGCGGCGTGCGTCGCACTTTACTGACTCTTCCGCCACTTGGATAGACGATATACTGGTGGATAGCAACGACGTAGTTCTTGATTTTCGTTACTTTCCAACAACCTTTCCCAGCCGCCACACAGTGTATCTTTTTGAGTTTTTTTTTCAACAATTCATAGCTCTTGACTGGAAAGTGATATTGGGATGATTTTTTTCGAAAAATGCAGGTGATGAGTTGCTTAATATAGGAAAACTATAGCCAAAATCGGTGCTCTTTGTGCCAGGCCTTGAAATTATAATAACCTCAAAATGTTCGCATATTTGGTACTAAGTGAAGATATAATACGATTTTAAATTTTTTTGGAAGAAGAAGCATTAACTATATAAATAGTATTTATTAGTCTCAGCCTAAAGAAGCCTTTTTAAACTTGTTTAATACGACATCGGCTGACATAACTTCAAAATAACAAAAAACGAGCAGTTCCTGGTACCAAAGCATTTTAACAGTAATATTGGCTAAAATATTATTAACTATTCAATTATTATTAATCAGATTTCTTCTACAACACATGTATTGGCCAGCTGTGTGTAAAAACTTTCTTACATAACCTCAAAAAAATTAAAAATTTGCTGTTTTTTAATGATTTAGCTTATGTAAAGCACTTCTTGCCACAGCAGCTCCCGTTATAAAAATATTTACTATTAGTTAACGTTTGTACCAACCTGTTTAGCCTTTTTTAAATCATGAACATGTAAAATAACCTTAAAATATGATAAAACAAAATAATATGTGTGAGTGGAGCTACTTAACAATAGTATTAGCTACTGTAATATTAACTATTTAATTGTATTGAATTAGTTTACATGTGCAACAGTCCTATTAACAACTTTAAGTTTAAATTTGCTGACAACCTTTGAATATTAAGTCAATTGCTATTAATTCTACCTTATTAAGTATGCTTTAGGGTAATATTTGTTGGTTGTATAACAATATTGATTTTTTTATAGCATTCAAATGTGCCTAACCTTCAATTAGGTTAAAATTTCATTTTTAATCTACACTTTCTATTGATATTTTAAATATCAAATGTCACAATACTATGACTTTATTAAAAGAATAATTTTTCATCAGAACTCACCTTTTGAATGTCCCTTACATCAAAGCTATTAAAAGTTTTCATTTATAAAATACAAGTTATTTTATGGAAATACCAATGTTTTTTTAACAAAAAGTTATGGTTTATTCGATTTTGTAAACATGTACACTAATTAAACTTTATATATTTATTCATTTTGTCAGTACATATGTGTTTCTTATTTTTATACTCTCTTCTTTCAGCAATATTTATCAAAGAGAGTAGAGGATCACTTAAGTAGAAACTTCTGTTTATAAGATCTGTCAATTTCTCCTTTCTACTTGTTTGTCGAGCGTGGTTCACCATATTTAATCGATGCAATCTATGCCATGATTCGCTTGCGTCCTCCGATAAAAAAATCATAGGCACGGAAAACATTCTTGCTATTTGACAACCATGTATAAGCATTTTATAACTTATAAAACATGCAGTAAGTATTTGTGCACACTATGTGTGTATGATAAGCATCATAATTGCAGTATTTAAAATAAGCTCAAACAAATAATAAACAGTGCGAGGTGGAGTGTCATAGGAAAGGTATAAGTTAACCTATCTTCCAATCACTCTCATAACTGTTTATCTTGTACACACATACATAACTTATAAACACACACAAGTTCTGAAGTAACAGAATTAAAAAAAAATTGTAAGATGTACACAAAATAGCTAGTTTAATTTTATCACGATAGTTCCAGCCCAAACGTTAAATACAAAGAAACTACTGCAAGAAAACCATGCACAGAAATATTTTGGATTTTCTTACCAATCTATAGAGAAAATAATTGAATAGCTATTATGTAATACGTTTGACATTCAATGAATATTAGGAACTAATACAGGACACTTAGTTGAAAGGGGTCTAAGGTACCTGATGGCCTAGTTTACGTTTACATATCAGAATATCAATAAATTAGGGTCTTGGTACGATATGTTAAAAGACATATTAAGGCGTATACACCAACCAAATCATCGAAATTAAACTTACTTACGTGAATAAGGCTGCGCCCACATAAATGCGTTCGTCAGTTTCAGACGTCCGTCAGAATCGTGCCTAGTAATTTTTCTGCTAGGAACTTCATATAAATAAGCCTACAGTGAAAAGTTAATGTTTATGCATTGTATTACTGCAATTACAATAGTAGAAGAATGTACCTCGCACACCTGACAGACACAAAATATATTATTGTACTCATAATAACTTAGTCAATAATGTATTAGGATTAAAATAAGAAATCAACTGTCTACGCTATTGTTTTGAAACTATAAATTTTAAGCATTAATTACTAACAAAAACTCAATACAACACCAGATCTCGGAGGTTACATCCGTTCTAAATAACACTCATTGTTATTACAAAAATTTTTATAAAAATCAAAGAAAAAAGTTATTGCTCTGTTCGTTATATATTTTTTCAGGTAGAAAAAATTAAATTTACAATTATAACCTAATTGAAGGTTAAGTACATTTGAATGCTATAGAAACGTCAATATCGTTATACGACCAACAAATATTACCCTAAATCACATCAAAAAAGGTAGAATAACACAATAGATCACTTTTTATTCCTTTCAGGGATTTTTTGGCAAAAATGGACCTTAAGTCGATTGATAAACGATATGAGAATATTAAAAATAACAAAACTATCATACCTAACGTAGAACATACAAATAAATGCTGTATTACAAACAAGAAGAAAAAAACGTAAAGCAATTGACTTAATATTTAAAGGTTGTCAGCAAATTTAAACTTAAAGTTGTTAATAGGACTGTTGCACATGTAAACTAATTCATTACAATTAAATAGTTAATATTACAGTAGCTAATACTATTGTTAAGTAGCTCCACTCACGCATATTATTTTGTTTTATCATATTTTAAGGTTATGTTACAT
>JAPYYV010017963.1:0-14557 GCA_030522625.1 Copidosoma aretas | reverse complement strand
AGTAAGTTTGGGAATGTTGCATTGGAAAAGTTTGGCAAAACTTTTGCCAAACTAAACTTTAAAAAAAGTTTTGCCAAACTTAAACTTTAATACGCGGGTGGTTAGAGCATATTATTATTATTTTTTTTTTCAGGAAAACACCAGTGATAACAATTAATTTATCACCAACTTAAAAATTTTATTATTTAAATCACAACAATGCATTCATTACATTTTTTTTTATTTTCAAACAACATTTTTTTTACTAAAATTGCATGAACGCCAGACATTGCCGAAATTGTGCTTCTTGTGGAATTTTCTTGCATCATACTGATAAACACAGGATAGCAGATCAAGCACATTCTCCAGATCCTACAGAAGAAACAGACAAAAATTTCACAAAGATCAATTATCTTTAATTTAAAACTTTGATAATAGAAACATTATATGCAACAGTAATTAATCTGATCTGAACTGCGGAATCCGGGACGAAAACGTAGATGATGGCTTTGGACTGAGAAGCAGTTGTAGGTGCGGATGTACGGGAACTCACCAAGTAATAGCGGCTCTAAATGAAAATGTTGCCAAGGCATGAGCAGTTGTAACCTGTTAAGAAAATTACCTATACTTACTCTTCTGCACTGGTACTTTTTTCAATTGTATTTCGTATACAAATTAATGCAAATCTTAAATCTGAATATGAATTTTTAAAAGTTCATTGTTTGTTTTGACCAGTAAATTTAGGGGTTATGAGAAGTTTTTTCTTGCTTTAAAAAAAAAAAAAAAAAAATGACTTTTTTAATTCAAGGTTCGATTCATTATCAAGCAAATCCTCAAAACAATATTTTTAGTGCACTCTGTCTGTAGAAGGTTAGTAAAAGAAACAAATAATATATTCCAATACGATACCATATTTTACTTATGTGGACAATGGTGAGCGAACCTTTCCTTCGTTGCTTACAAAAATCATCCAAATAAGAAGAGTGATAGTTTGTGATTTGAGAATAACTTTAGAAAAAAAGGCGGACTCCAGTGTATTGTCAGTATGCAAGTATGTGCATACCTATAAGTTAGCAATCACAACATTGCTTTGATGCTATCATCTTTTTATTTGTCGGTCGTTCGATCGGTTTTGTCGGTGTCATGAATACACAGAAAAATATATGTCATGCATGCAGCATAGTATACGAGCGAGCGAGAGATCAACTGCAGAAGTTCAGACCGCTCGACAGCAAATATTGGGTCTCAATAATGCTTGAATGTATTATAGTCGTGTGTCAATAATTGTTTTTGTTTATTTCGAGGTTTATTTATTGAACGACTGTCACTATACGCGTTAAACAAACTTTATGGTTGGGGATGTTAAAAAATCGTATATGCACCACGGGATTGAAGTAGGCTGTGTACGTCCGGCGAGTAGTTAACGCCCGAGCGTAGTGAGGTGCGTAATATACTATTACACTTGAAAATATGTTGCAGGCCCTAAACTGCATTAGATGTATTACTAGATATTTCGTGGACTGGATGACCTTGATGCATCTACATGACGCAAAACATAAGTACTGCCTGAATGGACTTATGAATGTGGGCAGCAGAATTTTATTTTAACCGTGATAAAAACCTTGAAGTAGTTGCAATATCGTTTTCTCATATTTTTATCATTTGAAAAGCATATGATAATGTATGAATATTTACAACAGTAGCCTAAAAATACAAAACTCTACGACGGTACGTATTAAAAATTAACCATGTAATCTCTTAATTCAGTAGTTTCGAGGGTTCACGAACTAGTTTTGAGAGTATATGAAGTAAAATTTGGTATTTGACCGTATCGCTCTAAATTCTCGTTCAGACATAATGTCCTTTCAAGATAACGACTTTTTATCATTACGATTGATCTTGGTGTACTGAATACAGCTGCCCCTTGCCTTAGTAGCATGATTCTCTGTTACTATTTAAAATCTTGAAGAACCACCTGAACCGTCTTTATAAAAGTTCTTTTTGGACTATTTATTAAAATACAAGAACGCTGTACTTATAATTTTACTATGAAAAATCATCCATCTAGAAGGAATCCTACATTTAATTAAAAAGGTTGTAATTGAACCCTAGTTAAGTGATTCATTTTCTCGAGAGTGATAAAAAAGTCCAGAAAATCTCAGATTCACGTGATCTTCTCATTAAAAGAGCACGAGCACTGGGACGACGAAATCCACAAATTTCTCACAGCACATAGCTCCTTTTTCACAGCACGTCTTATCAGCTTCTTTTTCAGCCGATCCGTCGATAAAAAACACATTTCCCTCCTATACCTTTACCTCAAAACATTTCTGCATTTCACAGATGCGCCAGTTTGTACACACAGACTTCGTTGCGGTTCCGCTAAATGTAAGGGTGCATCGGCTGAGCTGCACAGTACACACAGAAACAACCGAGACACGGGTGGGAGGAAAAAATAAAAATCCACCCAGCGAGAGCCAAAAAAAGCAGCAGCTCCCGCTCGAACGTGTACATCTAAAAAATGAAGCGGTCGTTTTCTGCATTCGCGTTTTCGCTGCCGGAGCTCGGGAGAGAGGCGGGGATAGACCGAGCGAGCCAGAATTCGGAAAAGAGTGAAAGCGCGCGGGGTTAAATCATGAGGAAGAGGAGGAGGCGCAGGGGAGGAGGGATGATACGCGGCAACCAATGGGCCGGAAGAAACAGAGACGGATAGCCGGGAGGGCGCGGGAGTCCCTTTCGTCCCTGGCTCTGTAACCTGCAGCCGTACGTCGCGCGCCCGTCTACTCGACCCTACTTATTTCAATAGCTTTTTCGCCCCCGAGCCGCTCTCTGCTCTTTCTGTGTCCCTCGGTTGAATGAAGCGCCGCGCCCGGGAGTCGGGGCTGTATAGACTCTCGTGAGGCCCTTCACTACTGTGCCCCCATCCCTCGGCGTTACGGTGTATGGATGTCTGTCTGTTTCGAGGATAGTTGACTTTTGACTACCGTGATTTTCTCTTTGTTTTTATGTCGTTGCTGCTGCTGCTGCGACTCTGCTTTTTCGATCGTCAAAAGATAGAGTTTTTATTTTAAGGTGGCTCAGCACCCCTGGTCGGTCGTTGTCAACCTGTGCAATTTGACGATTAATTAACGATCACGGTTATAACTTAGGCATTCCACAAATAGTAGAACATTTTAACGAAATTCAAAAAATTAGAAGCAACTTCATCGTTACATACATAATATAGATATATTGAAATAGTAACAAATTATATTGAAATTTGGACATCTTTGAAACAATAAATCATATGCTTCTGATGGTTTTCTCGTTTTTATAATTATGTATTGTGCTGTAATATTACTCAGAAAATAATAATAAAATTTAGCTGACAAAATCAGCTTCGCGCCAAAAAATAAAATAACTTGAAACAATATCGAAATTATATAACTCAGGTATTCATTAGTAGCGAATCGTGCAACTTAACACTGGCACAGTTTTTCGCGAAATGGTGCCATTAGCTACCAATATCAACAAAACTTAGCAACGACATACGAAAAATTTTGATCATATGATTAGCAAAAGCATCCAAAATAACATATCAGTTTTCTATTAACTAGGGGGCTCCACCCCCTGCGCGCTTGCGTGCCAACCCCCGACGTTTGATCAAAAATTTATTTTCATGATTTCTAAAGTTGATTTTTAATAGTTTGAATTGAGTTTTCTTTATTTACCATGATTTAATTTTCAAATTTACCCACTCTTGGTCTGTCTCGACCAATCACACAACGAATAAATAGATTTTAGTCACGCGACAAACAATCATTTATCATAAGAACTATATTACACACTAAATTTGAAATTCGCGCTCTTTGAAGGCAGCGACCAATCAAGTGTCAGCTACGTCATAGTCAATAGCCAGTCTTATTGGAGGCTTCACTTTAAGGTAGCTACCTTGCGAAAACCTCCGGAATGAAATATGTTTCATTTGATGGATTTTGATCCGCTGAATCCAACGGTGTCCTTGTTTATACCCCAAGCGCGTCAAAATCTCAAGATATTTCAGCTCAAAGTTGTACTGTTTAACATGAGCTCATACGGAAGAGCATTAAAAAATCAGCTGTGCAAGCATTTTCCGACTCAAAATAAAAAACCTGAGCAGACATTTTATGATGTGCTTGTAGAAAAAATTCCGTTCTTATGAATTATGTTTTGGAAAATGCTGGTAACGGGTCATTTTTAAAAGATATTTGCCAAGCAAGACGTGAAAATCAGTTTCATGGTTGTAAGACAGAAACTAGCAGAATACCGACACTGCTGTAAGTATATACATATATAAAAACACAAGTCAAACTCTCCTACTTGACTAGAGCAGTTGACAAGGGAGCTACCTTAAGGCCATAAAAACTTTAAGATAGGATTTTTCTGACATGTAATTTTTTCACGACTCAAGACGTCACCTGTTCGCATGCCTCGTGCATTAAAAAAATCAAATATTAAAATCTATACCAGAAATTGTTTTGAAATCTCAACAAGTTACGAGCAATGTCCACACGAGTCTTTGATTCTAATCTCGACAAAATCTGTAAACAAATCTATCAAATACTAGTTCTAAAAACGTGACAATCCTAAGGGTGGACTTATCTCATCCAGTTGTACACAATAAAAATACTACCATGCCAACTTCGACAAAAAAGCCCCGAAATTCACTCAAGCAAGAGAACCCCCACCGAACCCATGAACGGCCCTGCAATTACAAATGTTCGATCCGTCAAATTGCCCAAAGTGCAATCTCCATTCGTTACCCATCCACGCGCATCCGCCACTCCAACACACTCGGGGGTAAAAACGAAACGGCGCTCACGAAAGCCGACCCGCCGTTCCGTGGAACGGGTAATGGCACTGGCCACGTACATACATAGGCGCGTGTGTTAACACGCGCGCTGACAAGCGCTTTCGGCGCCCCGCCCGTGTACCGTTGAACTACATGTCCGAAACTCGCTCGAAAGTGTGTCGTTCTAGCGCGCGCGCGCGCGCGCGAATTCGTCGGGACGTACATAAACTTTTCGATCGAAAAATAAATTAATGCGCCCGCGGACCCAGCCCTCCCCTACCGCGTCACGGTGGAACTTTACCTCGCATGCGGTCTCGGGCGTCGTGTTTGCGGCTGATTGTATTAGATTCAGGGGAGAACGGGAGTTTGATGCAGTGCTGCGCCTGCCTATACCCACTACTACTACTCCCGCCCTGTGCGATGGAATTTTAAATCAAAGTTTGAGTCGGCCGGATTGGGTATTCGTGTTGTTTTCGTGATTGAACGTTTATCCTGTTGGAGTGCAAACTCTGTCCTCCGTTACTCTTTGTGTATTTTGGGTGGGGTTTTTTTTTCTGTTTTGCGATGGAAATTGCGTTTGATTGGCATTATGAAAGTTTTTCAACTATTCTCATGTCACAATTTCGCAATGATAAAGTTGTCGTAAATTATTCATGGGAGTTGGTGACTAGATCAATTAGTGTTGGATAGTGTTTGGATTTGGACTGAATACTTGTATAATCCATATCTATAATTTGTTGAAATTTCAGAATGATATCTCGAGTAGATTTTAACATACTTATAGGTGTAAAAAATTTGCTCTCTTAACACGCGTAATTTAAAACATACATTTTTTCGCCAACGTAAAAAAATTGGTCGGTATAATTATGTTAGTTATCATGCCTTTGGCAATGACATATTTATTTTTGATCCATGTAACTTGTGACATAGTTTTTATTAGTTATGTAGTTGATTAATAATGATTACTCAAAAAACAGTAGATCAATTATCCACTCAAATACTTTAAGAAGGATCAGAGATCACTAAATCCCTTGAAAACCGATATTTCGTAATAATCATGGTAAAATATAGCAGGAATCAAGTTCATAAAAGCTCCTATTTACAAATTCGTCGTCCTGGCGAAAAAGCAGATAAAACGCAGTAGAGCAAAACAAAAGAAAAAGCGCATCGTGGAGATCAGTTATCTCCTCTTAAACAAGAAAACGAGGCAGACGCAACAATACGACGGTACATTTGAGCGCGCACATTGGCTTTTTATACGCTCCAGTCTTTCAAAGTTATATGAACACAAGCGGGAGTAGGATATGGAGAGGAGTATAACTCTAGAGCATGGAAAAGAGGAAAAAGAGTGTTGTCGTATGGATATGAAGCCAGCGAGTTTTTGCTACGTAAATCACAAGCAGCAGCTACGTCGTTGTCGCGTTGTTTCAAACGTATCCTGCCAAGCGTGATTGCTTGCTTTCTCTGTTCCTCTTGGAGACCCTTTCTACACTACTTCCCCGGAGAGTTTTACACTTGAACGCTCTCACGACACTATTGCTGATACATTACACTTATTATTAGATCATACCATTTTACATTTCGTAGTCCATGTTCTTCGCACGTTGGATGAACATTAGCAGCTGGAAGATGTGTGGCAGCTACTTCAGAAGGTGTTAATAACTAGATTTGATGATTGCTGAAAATGTCGGTGAAATACCGTTCGTTGAATTAAGGTAGTAGGTGCGGATATATGTGTCAAATTTATTCAAATTGATGTTTATTAAATGATTTGTCGCATAAATAATTGATTCATGGCATGGATTCATACCAAAACAGCCTAAGAAACTCGTAAATCACATAAATCTCGAAAAATACTATGAAATTCTGATAAAAGTCAAAAAGGTTAGGAAAATTATAGCACAATACAGATTATTGAAAGCATTGAAAATTACATAAAAGTTAGGATATTTTAAAAACGGCACGGGTAAATGATCTAATATTTAAATGCGTCATTACGAAAGGTATCTGAAGTAACATAGTAGTTTTTTGACAAAATCCGTTGAGCGATTTTTTTAAAATTGATTTTAACGTCTGTTTTTCGCGGGGCAAGCCTATACTAACCACGTTAAAGAGTCCAACTTTAAAGCTTCGTATCTTGAAAACGTTACGGGCGATCTTTTCAAAATTTTAACCACCAATGTATAGCAATATTATGATTCCTGAAGTTTGGGAACAGTCTGTTGTAGGTCGATTTTTGGACCAACTACCTTAAGGGATGGGCGATACTCAAAAAAAGTATCGAGACTTCAAGTATCGAAAAATCAATACCTAAAAAAGTATTCGAATCAAAGTATCTATTATTTTCAAAAAGTATTGAATGGTATCGAAGTATCGGCCAAAAATAAAGGCACATAACAAATTTTAGTAGTATTAAATGGGAAGCAATATAAGGTAGTTGACCCAATTTTTGATAACGTAAGATGCTACCTGTTATTCAATTACAAATAAATATGGTTTTCAACCGTTATATTATGATTATAAAAATTTAATCAAGTAGTTAAGACCTTACTTTATCAATTGAGAGGTAAAAATTGTCCGCTAATACGTGATTTTTTTTTAAATTCAACATTAACCACTAGGTAGTTACAAGACCCAATTTCTGATAACCGTTCTTAGAGTTGCCCCAATTCCCGATAACTGCAGGACCCAATTCCTGATAGCTTATATAAAGTAAATTTTAGCAAGTGAGCGCATAATATTAGCACTTTTATGTTCACTATTCATTTCTTATTAAATATTTCCAACCATATAATCATGAAAGAGTTCATTTTTTTGCCCTACATCGTATAATGTATAAGGAAAATATTGAGCTTCAAGTTTTAGGTTATGGTCACGTAATTGATACATACACTAATAATATGAACAATTTGATCTTTTTGATTAAATAATTTATGGATATACGAAATCGTTTTAATAAAAAAATGCTTTGTAAAAGTTTATGTGCAATAATAAATATTATTTATCAAAGTAAAATGATTATCAGGAATTGGGTAAAGCTGTTGAAGTAAGACCCAGTTAGCTGATAATCAAATTAAATAAACATCAAATAAAAAAATCGTATTTCACTTTTTTAGACTTGCCAATCTGAGCCAATTATTGATCCTGTATGTCTTATACAACAAATAAACCTTCTATATTTTATGTTATTCATCATTGACTTCATGGTCGTCATTTCCGCGGCTACTCGTCGACGAGAAGGACCGACTTTGGTGGCTTCTCCCGGGCCCCTCTGCCCAGCACTTGATCTCTCTCTCTCTCTCTCTCTCTCTCTCTCTCGCGCCCCTCTGCCCCGCGCTCGCTCTCTCTCTCTCTCTCTCTCTCTCTCTCTCTCTCTCTCTCTCTCTCTCTCTCTCTCTCTCTCTCTCTCTCTCTCGCACACCCGACGCGCTGCTCTCAACACTGTCCTTGGGCCCGCGTGCCCCTTTCCCGCCCTCCTCTCACTCTCTCTCTTTCACACGCCCACGCGACACGTTCTCTTCTCCTCGCTCTTCCACGCATCCACACACACAGACGTACTACCCGGAGACGAGTACCACGATACCTGCTCGACCTCAACGATGCCTGATCTCGTCCCGGTCCACGTCCTTCGTCGGGTAACCTCCGCCGGGCGTCGTTGACCAGTCTCCTCGTCCTCCGCTGAGCCAGGCAGCTTCGGCTCCTCGTCGACGGGACAGCAAGCTCCGGTTGAAAGGCGACGGGCTGAGCAGCAGAGGGCACGGTGACAAGCCTCGGGATCCCGCAGGTGCGAGCGTCCTCGGAGATGGTGACGGTGATGCAGCAAAATTTACTCGAAAGGCTAGCCGAAAGTACGCAACAAGGTATTGGCGCTCAAAGCTAACGGAAAGCACTGCTCGCTCACGGGCCCGCCGGCGCGCCTTCTTCTCTCCCCCTACCACTCCCACTAGACTCGTCAGCCTGGCACTCAGTTTCGACTAGTCGACTGTCGATTTAGTTTTATTTATTTAATTAGAATAGTCATTATTATTGTCAGTATCACTATAGGCATTTTTTTACAATTACTTGTTATCAAAGCATCAAAAACTAAAATTCTCTCAATAAGAATAAAATATTGTAGTGGACTTTACAAGTGATTGATTTACCAGTAAAGAATAAAATACATTTATGATACTATATTTTTTTTGTCATTAACAAAAATGGATGAGTGCATGGGAAGATTAATAAATAAAGAAAACGAAACTGTATATTTATCATTTCTCAAAATACATTTTATGGGATACAATTTAGAGATTCGATATCAAGTAATCAAAAGTGTCCAAGCCGAGCTAAGGGGAACGCGCGATACTTTATTTTGATTTTTTAATTGCTCCAAAAGAATAAAAAAACATATTCTCTAAAATCGCTGTATCAACGTAAAAAGACCAGTTCTTTCGATCTAAACTACTTTAAAAAAAATTAAAAACTGAGTTTTTGAGATATTGCGCTTTTTTTCTTCTTTTGTAATTTTGGAGGTTATGTTGACAATTTTTTGAAAAACTGATTAATGCATCTGAAAGGTGAGAAAAAAATATATAGACATCATGTTTTAAGTATTTGTAAAAATGCTATTAAAATGCTTTTTTTACAAATACTTAAAACATGTTTTCTATTAGAATGATAACCGCTAATAAACATAAATAGAAGACTGTTTTTAAATTTTTCATGCAGCTTGACAACTCAAGAATCACCAATATCTTAACGATATCATTGGATCATCCATGAAAACTTGAGCTCATATCTCGGATCATAAGATGATGCATTATAAACTCGATTATAACAATCATACCAGTCAAAATATATTCCAGAAAATTATTCTTCCGCTCAAAACACAATTTGTCGAGCAATTTGTCCTAAACTGATTAAAATCATCGCTAATCCAACCCCTCTGTCGACCTCTACATTCATCGAGCAGCATCCCCCAGCATTACTCATCACCGAACAGAAAGAAAAAACTCACCCTCGATGAACACCCCTCCCCCCCCCCCTAGCTACAAGAAATCAGCTTCGTGGGGGAGACAGCAGCAGCATCAAAGATCGTCTTCGTTAGACACATCCGCAAAAATTTTCGTGTCGCCTACCGGAAAGTTCTTCCCCTTTTTTACCACCACCACTGTACCACCGAACCGACTTTTTCCGTCTTTATTGCTGTCGTTCCTCTCCTCCCCACCGCGCGCGAAGTCTAATCAAGAAGATGTGACGAGCACCAGCAGTCATCTGGGGAATAAGAAGCGAAAGGGGGAGAGAGAGCAAGCGCCAGGGATCGATTGGCAGAAACAATTCGTCGCGGCAAACGAGCCGGAAGAAAAGTCGAGGAATCAAAGAAAACTCGCGCGCAAAGGGTACTGCCGTCGAAAAAAAGAAGAGGAGGAGGAGCGGGAGGGTCGGTCTCCGAGCCATTACGCTCGGCGAGAGCTTACGGCGCAAATGTATGCAAGCCGGGTAGTTAGCCAATCATGCGACCGAAGCTACACCCGATGAATATCAATGAGATGGAGCCTGCGCGCACGGTATCACGTTTTTTTTCCTTTCTCTCCCTCCGCCTCCGACCGTTTGCTCTCACTCTCCCTCTACTTCCTTTTTTTCACGTACGTGTGTGCCGATGCTGATGAGAGCCGGGGCTCGGCTGCTGCGCGCTTTCCTCCCAAGCATTTTTCGATCGATACGGTTTTTTCTTTTATTTCAGTGTTTATGGTCGGGGAATTTTTCTTTGATGCTATGCATTTTTTACATCGTGATCGTTACGTTGGTTTGTTATTCACGATTCTGCTAGGATCATATTTTATTGTAACATGAATGATATCAGGATACTTAGTGTATTTTTTTCAGACTTCAGTACATAGAGCTGGTATACAAAATTAAACATGCTTTAGGTGGATATTTTATAAAAAATCAGGCAGGATTTTTTGTCAAAAACTTCGAATTTTAAAAACTTATATGCACCATATTTTCGGAAAAGTTGTACAGACTTGTAACTTTATAAATTTCGTGAAAGTCTTTAGTGTCTTTGATTGTCTTTATTTTTCAAATAGGAAAATTTCTATAAATCTATCAAAAAACATTAAAATAATTTGGGTTATGTAATTTTTTGTATTTCTCCACCGAACAAAGTCCAACGCAATGTCTTTATAATTTTGAAGATGAAAAAAATTATCACTCAGTAATAGCATGGATATCATTAAAAATGTATCAATGGAGGACGCAGAGTTTTAAGAATTTTGTCTTGACGTAAAAAATGGCGAAACGTATGTCTTTATAATATACGACTTTGAACTTCTTTTGTACCGAAAACATATTTTCTAAAAATCTTATGTTCCTTCTACTGTTTTGAGGGTGCATAAGTACATCGATGATATAATGACGATCAGAAACTGGATGATTTGAACATTTGCGAGCTCTGAATCCTTACCAAAAATAAAGATATCTATTAATAAAATATTGACATTGATGATTGTATTCCTTGCTGAATAATACGAGGCAAATTATTTTTATTTTGAAGCAAACAAAATTATAAAGAATCTTATATTAAAGCTTCTCAAAACTTCTTGACTCAGAAATCGTATCAACAAATATTGATATTAACAGGCATAAGAGCAAAGCGCCGTAACGAGTTTCAACTTCATCAACGCGGAAATTAACTTTCTTTATCTCAACAGAACTGTTCAAATAAATTTGATAATTTACAGCCCATCCAATATCCACGTGAGTAATACCTGAAAATACTCCGAGCAGTCCGATCTTTTTGTATCTCCCCATCTCTATTTCAGCCACCCCACCCCCTACCTTTGAGCACAGCGTCTGGTAAAACAAAAACTCCTCCATACTATTTACAATCTTCATTTGTCGAAACTCGAGAGGTGGGCGATCATAATTCCAGCGATTGCGCGAAAAGCAAAGAAAAAAAAAGAGGGGTGAATGAAAAAAAAGGCGGAACGACCAACCCCCCCTTGCCCCTACTCCCGGTTTCATTTCGTTCCCACAACACGCAGCAGGATAGGGGCAAGGGTATACAGAAGCAAGAGAAAAAGCAGCTCGGCTTTCCTCGCACATTTGCGCGGGCAATTTTAATCATACGGCCGTGTGTGCGTGCGCGAGACGCGAGAGCCGGCATAGAGCCCCTTTTTCTCCCCCACAGCTAGCGGTGGTAATCGAAACGGCCGAGATTATCGGTGGAATCGCGGCTGGGGAGGGCTGCGAAAAAATAACAGCTCGCTGGCGTGGTGAGACGACGACGACAGAGGGACAGGAATATTGTGTGTCCCCGAGCTCTGCTCTGCTCTGCTCTGTGTGTGCATTGTCGGAGTCGTCGTCGCTTGCCGATGCTTTTGCTTTTGCCGTTCGGCGAGTGATCCGGCGTTTTTGTGCTCCCATTGCGCAGCGAGGCTTTGAGGCGAACGGGTGACGGGTTTGACGGTGCGCGAACGTTTTCGAAAAAGAATCGCGGGAGTGCTTGCACTTGTGGAGGTTTTTGCGTTGGTCTTCCTTTTTGGGTTCGTTTTGGTGGATTTGTCAGATTATTCAACACTTTAGGCATAAAGTTTTTTTTTCTTCAATTTATCTTCAAAAAATAGAGCATTAGATCAGGTTTAAATGTTAGAACTCTTCTCATCTGGCGCATATTTTATATCTCCAAGTTGAAAAACATACGAAGAAAAAATATCCGATAGTTCGTACAAAGTATGTGCTTTGCGTTGTTTACGATGGCAATACACACAATAATACACAATAAAAAAAAATATTTTTACCATCCACAAGTTTTATTGAACACTTACTTGGAAAAAAGGGGGATTTCTCTCTGTTCTGGATGAATAACCGGATTTTCAACTGTATGATATTTAAGGCGTCTTTCTATCAGATCTACAAGTTATTTTCATACATTGCTTGACTAATGCGTAAAATTGCTAAGAGGCATTAAAAAATGAATTGTTTTCTGTGGAACTCTGTGATTGAAGTGTTGGAAACTTTTTCCTTACATGAAACCTTTCCAATTGTAAACTGTTGGGTTTCGGAACAAAAGTATCTATTTAATTTAAGCTTGATTATACTATAATTAATTGAGTTAGTCTGCAAACTTGGTTATGCAAGTTTACACGTACTGATGTAGTTTTTTAACAGGCTATTTTCGATTGAAAATTCCGTTATTTCCACATACCTCAATGTTGAAGCCACCAATTTTTAATATTAATTGTTTTTAAAACTCAATGATTAGGCGTACTAATGATTTGAGGTTAAGTCAGTGATAACTTTAACCATAATATAAATCAGGCTCAGCTTAATTTCTTGGTTTTCACATTGTACAAGAACCACCTTAATTTCACCTCTTGGGCACTGGTCAGCTATAATTGACAGAGCCAAGCACTTATGATAATAATAATAACCACGATAAAATGTTGCTCCTCAGCTTATTTAAATACTCGCCATTACATTACGTTCTTCAAATAAACAAAATAAAAGTGATTTTGTGCAGTAATTGGTATAAAGAAGTTTTTAATCGATGTAAACTTTGAACGTTATAAAAAAGCCTCGACTATTTCCAAATTTCAATCAATCGAGTGCATTCCATCAGCTGTGCGTTGTATATTCTTCGACTATTTACAATCCAAGAGGAAGAAAAAGACAAAAAAACGCTCGAGCAGCGAACATATCCGTGGTACAGAGCCGATGCGGCGCGCGAGACACGCCAAAGGATAATCAATACAGCTGTTGCTTGCACAGAGCATCACCAGAGCCGAGCACTGTAGAAAACACAACTCGCGTTCACGCGCAGAGTCTCATCTCTCCCGGCTCTATGATGGGGTTCTAGGCAACAGTAGTAGTAGTAGTAGTAGACGTACACAGTTTTTTCCCTCCTTTCACCAACTCGCCATGTCTGTCCTGACGCTTCGTTGCCTGATGGAAGGAAGAAAGCTTTCTCGTCTCGCGCACACATGCCCACCTGCTTTCACTTCCGATTACGAGCTTGTGCCTTACCTGCCCTCCTCCTTGATTGAACTTTCCTTCGCCGGCTAGTCCGTGAGTCTGGGTGGGGTGTGTGATATACGGTCCGGACAGATCTACGGGGAAAAATTGGAAGATACAAAAATAAAAGGCCTCTGTACCGTAATTTTCGGAGCTCCGGGGTGGGGGTTAACGCGCGTAGTGCTGCAGCGTCGTGTGGGAGAAATAGCAGATCCCGGAGGGGTCTGTATGAAAACTAAGTTTACTGCGGCCCCTGCCGAATATATGTTTTTTTTCTCCGTCCGATGAAATGGTGGCTCGTTTTTTTTTTCTTGGTCTCGTTTTTTTTCTCTTTGTGAGAAGATTATTAGATTTTGGGGTATCAGGAGCCTCAATCAGTCAAGTTTTTTGCGACGGCGTTGGTGCAAGTTTTTGTTTTTCAACTTTATTGATAAATTCATATTATTTGAACTGAAGTATACAATTTAATTCATTTTCGTACTACATATTCATATTTTTGCTGTGTAATGAGCTTTTTTTTTTAAATAGGTTTCATCATCGCCCGTAGGCTCAGACGCGGCTTTTTATACACACATTAGTATTCTTAGCCATCGGAGTAAAGACCAGATGTTTACGTATAAACACCAGGACAAACTCCTACATACCCATGATCACTTGTCGAAGCGTAAGAGAAACAGTTAATCGACCCTCAAAGTCAAGAACGAAGGCGAACAGAGGTATATCAAGCTAGCTTAACAAATTGATTTTTCCTGCACCCAATAAGCACTATAATTT
>JAPYYV010017958.1:0-10852 GCA_030522625.1 Copidosoma aretas | reverse complement strand
AAAAAAAAAGACCGGCAGCACACCGCGAGCGCGTGAGTCAGCGGCGCGCGCGGAAAGCGTAATTAAACGTTCCAGCTCAGCGCCGCCATAAATTTCCGCGACATTTTTTTCTTTTTAATATTACCACCAGCAGCAGCAGCAGCGCACACTACGCGCACAATATCGTATGTGTACGCCGCGTCGCGTCGATAAGAAAGCTCGCGGCGGGGGCTTTAATTATTCATCAAAATTTTCTCGAGGAGCTTGTTCGACACGAATAATTAGTGTAGAATCGCCACCGTTCCTCCACCCCTCCCTCCGGTCGACTCGTCGAGTTTTCCGCATAAATATAAATACATTACGCACCCGCAAGTATACAGGCATAAACGAGTTGCTGACCCCCCCCCCCCCCTTTCTTTTATCCACAGGAGCAAAGCGTCAAGCGCGCGTCCCCCCATCCGCTCATTCTAATATACAACCCATCAGCACGCATCGATGAGGTACATCTCTCGCACAGCGCCGGCGCGAATCACCACCCGATCGCGCTCGCGTAAATTATCATCCCGCGCGTGTAAGCGCAGCGCGCGCCTCCTTTTCTATCCCCCCGCGCGGCTCTCCAGCAGCGCAGAAGCTACAACATCGGCGGCGCGAGTGAGCGCGCGGGCATGTAACCGTAATACCGGCATAGAGGTATGGGTCGAGGCACGGAGGACAAAGATGTACAGTTTGCGCGCGGGAGCGAGCCCATGAATTTCAATTAAAAACCAGCGGCCGCTGCGACGGTGCGGTTCGGCGCGGTGCGTTTGTGCGTGTACGCGCGGGCATCTCGCGCTTATCTCTATCCGCTGTCCATATTACTACATTTCGTCCAAGATGGATGGTAAAACAAAAAGGGCCGAGAGGTATATAATGAGGGGCGCGGAGGGGGTCGAGGGTCACGATGGCACGCGGAAGAACAACGCACTGCCCGAACTGCGGTGTGCTCCGTTCTTTCCCTGCACGCCGAGCCGATCTTTTTTCACCGATCGACGTGGGTGTTACGTATTTTAGGTACACCTATGATAACGCGTGATACGTAACGCACAGCAGCAGCAGCAGCTGAAAGCAGGGTGGGAAAAAACGGTGTCCGTACCACACCCATGCCTCACCCTTCCTCCATCTTACTCCTATAAGTTGGATACAGGTGTGCCCTGTACAGATGCATCGAAACGGGTGCGAGGTTTCAGCTTTGCGCGCGCGTATGTTTGCAGACCACGAGAGAGTGCGCGAAAATATAATTAATCAACGAAAGCATAAAATAAAATAGAGGTGGGTGGGGAGAACGGGGGTTGAGGGTGAGCGCCCGTGTTTTCATGTCAGGCGATAATTACCGCAGCGTGGCCGGGTCGATCATCAGAGCGCATTGTCGACCGGAGGAAAAAATAGATGATAGGATACATATGGATAGGACTGGTTTCAGTTTTGCCGTATAAATTTATGCACGTAGACTGCACAGATAAATGTAGTGAAAAAAGTTGTTGCATGTACAAGACACGATGATAAAAAGAGAGACACCCGAGCAAAGAGAGAGATCTCTCAGCATCGAATCATTGTTGTGGATTAGACTTACTAAAAATAGGTATTTGATGAAGAAAAAAAAAAAAAGGGGGAAAGAAATCGGCACCAGTCGTAAACTCCTTCATAAATCTTGCTCAAACGATCCGCATTGCTCGGTTCAACCATAAAGTCCACCGATTTGAAAAAATTTGACTGGTCACAGCCGCAAATGAGTATGCGAAATCCAGGTGACAAAATGTATTACATTATGTGATCCGATGAAAACATCGAGTTCTCCGTGTAACGATCGTGTCCCAAGAACCACTAATCAAGACTGAATGTTGAATAGTTTAGCAGGGCAAATGATTTCGTCGATTAAAAAAACAGTCGCTCAGGCTTACTCTTACAAGTTACAAGTACCATGCCGAATTTCCATCACTGATCATGTGTAGTAACAAACAGCTACGCAAAGAGACTCAACGCCCCTCTCTCTCTCTCTCTCTATCTCTGATGCTTTACCGCGGATTTGAGCCTTCTCGGGTCCGAAAGAAGCGCAAAGATTTTAGGAGACACGGCCTGGTCGAGAGATTTTCCGCCACGAAGCGATTCCTCATCGCGCGATGATACTACACTGCAGTGCAAAGGCTGGGCCCCCCCTCGTTCGGCCGCGTGTACAACCGCGACCTGCAGGAACCGCAGCGATAATTCAGACGCATTTTTCCTCGCGGTTCCGGCCGCGCGTGGTCGGTCGGCCGGTTTTACAGGCCGTACACTACATTACGCTCTCGCGTAAACCGAGGCGCCCGCGCGCCGGCTGCACCGAACGGCCGATCGAGACCGCGCGCCGGCTTCTGCTCCGTCTTTGGTTATGCGTGTACAAACCCGAGCACTGCCTAGGGTATGTACGTATATAAATATACACTGATATTCGATCCGCCGTTTTGCCGCCAAGGCGAAAGAGAAGCCGCACGATCGGGGCGAGAAGAGGAGGCGCGCAGCAGTCTTTTTCGGGTATCGGGTGTACCCCAAGAAAGAGGGAGGGGGGGCTCTTGGGGATCGAAGGCTAATGCTGCTGCGCGTGGGTCTTGCGCCTGTAATCCCTGCGTAAAGGGGTTAGGCGCGCTCTCCCCCCACTGCTACTTTGCCTTTGGGTTATCGATTTTCGGCCCGAATGCCGGGGATGTTTAGTATGTGCTCTTATGATTTTTCTTGGGCGATCGGGGCCGATTTGCTGCAGCGTCTTGGCACCGAAAAGTTGCGTCGGCTGCTCGTCGGGGACCGGGGTGGTGGCGGGCTATAGTTTGGCCGTAGGTTTTGTTGTGGTGTGTCATTTTTTTTTTCCACTGGTGTTTGTCTCGTAGCTGCTGGGAGCTGGTTAAAATATTCTACTTGCGCGTGGAAAAATCTTCGGTTCGTTTTTGTCGTGTGTGTTTTTTTGGCGAAGAAGTGTCGAAAACGTGCTCGGTACTTTGGAAGCGATTAGAAAAAATCTGTATGAAAAGTACGATTTTGAAAAACGCCTAAAAGACCGCCTGCATTTGCGTTGCAAAGTTGCAACCAACGAATAAAAAATTTTCCGCCCTCTAACCTCAAAATAGCACTTTCACCGCTTGATTTTGGGTTTTCAGACGGAAAAATAATATTCGTAACTCGTTCGAAATCTACTGTATCATAATTATACTCCTCGAACTACTACAAATTATTATACTTACATTAGGGAACCAAACGCCAACGCGAAAATGTTATCGACGCACCGATTCAAACTCAGCCGATTACCCCCCAAAAAATCTGATTTGTGAAAAATGTTTAATAGTATTGTCACAAGAAGTAAAAAAAGACTTGAAAACTGTGTAAATTGGTACTTTTCAATGTTTTTTTGTTTTTCATACTTCTGTCTAGTTGCCGGGAATTAAATAAAAATCCAATAAACATATGACCAGCCCTCTCTCTTACCCCACCTACCATGTCTCGTAAATTTATAAAATTTATGAAAAAATACAAAAAAAATAAAATAAAAAAAAAGGTATTTCACATAGTGGGGAGGAAAAGCATCCTACCAAACCCCTTATCTTATTCTGATGAGTATTATTTTTATGTCAATACAGTCTCTCTACACGTTACTCAGTTCATAGTTCTCCTTTGGCGGAAAACAATACCGGGTCTCGAACCCAAACTTACGCCTGGATAGTCGAGAACCTTCCTCGTATAACCAACTTGGCTATAGTTTCGAGGCAATTGTATGGGGGCAAGTTACCGATCTAGACAAACCCTCTCCCGCTGTAAAAAATAAAACGTGTCCGACGCCTGTATACCTGTACAAACCCAACAAGTCAATGAAAAAAAAAAAACACAACGTAGAAAGCAAATAAATTAACCGAGCTGGCGAGCCAATTTATACAATATTACGTACAGGCGTTTGTTACTACACCCGAGCCGGTAAGTAAGTATAGAAAAACCATTAGAAATCAACAACGGCTGAGCGTGGTGACGCGACGCTTTCGTATGGTACACGATAAAAACAAAGCGCGCGACTGCGGTACCACCAAATATAAATATATATATTCGCGTATAGGTAATACTCATTATACACGGTATGCATGCTGCAGACACTGTTTAATACACCTGGGTAATGAGAGAAGCGAAAGGGGGGGGGGGCGACAGTGGGTGATTTTCTTTTCTGCTAGTGTATACAAATGCGCCAATCGTGAAGCAGAGGGATGTCGATGACGCGCCCATAACCTGCTGCAGCCGGAAGCCGGCTCTCTCGTCTATATACAAGTACCTCCTGCTCCTAATTAGCCACGCCGGTCGGACCGTTCGTATATCAAAGCCGACATTAGGAAACGTATCTGTAATATCTCCGCGCTCTCTCTCTCCGTTGGTTATGTGTTTTTTCGCTAGCTGCAGCCACTGGTTGGTCGGTCTGTCGGTGAGTGCTTTTTGCGATTGTTCTCTTTTTTTATTATCATCCTTCCGAACGCCGTTCGAGTCCACTGCCCGTTTGATATCGAGCACCCGATCCCTTGTACAAAAATATACACTATTTGTATTCTTCGTCCTTCGTCTCGCATCGCGGGCGCCTTTCGCGGAAAAGTTGAGGCGCAGCCTGCACTTTCGACGATGACGAATTAAATTCGAGGTTCGAAAAAACCACGGCGTCCCTCTCAATATATGACGAACCGAGGATAGCGGGGGGAGTCTACAGTATGGTTGTACCTGTAAAATGTGCCGAGTCAACAAAAAAAATATGAATCGATCAATTAAACTGCATATATCTATGCATACGCGTATATTTGTATATATGTGTATAATGTATGTACGACGCGGTGTATTAAAGAGATTAATTCGAAAGTGGATCGCGCGGCGGTGTGTGTGTGAAATTTCCCTTGGCTCGGGCTGCACCGCTGCTTCTTCTATGCACTTCCATGCAAATTATTTTTTCCATTCCGCCTTAAGTATATTGTACGGCTATATGTATATTGTGCCAAGCGTACAGAAGCGTAACGATGCTCGATGTACTTCTTTCTTTTCCTCCTCTGCCTCGCGCAACGGAACGCGTTGTATATTCAGGTATACGGAACTGTGCTTTCCCGGTGTACAGTTATTTTCCGATTTCTACCACTGCCATTCGGTTGCGTTAGAGGTGAACATAAATCAAGCGCGAGTCGCGAGGCATTTGTGCATTGCATATACGGTATAAGTGTCATAATCTCGGTCGTACAATATAAGCTTCCACAACCGGCCATGATTGGTTCAGCCTTTGGCATATCCTGGTGGACATTTCGAACAGATTTTTCCTCGTTGGCTGAATTTTGCTACGACTCACCGAGCTGCGATTTCACCCGGTGCGTGTGCTCTTTTTGTGCAGGGAAATAAAAAATGTGTGTGTGTAATAGGTGTGTGCAGTTGAGCGCAGTGCTGCCACGACGGCCTCCTATCGTTGCATGATCTTGATCGAACGACCTATTCTGCTTTATGAGAAGGGGGTATTGATAGCCGCTCGACTTTTCCGTTCCTTCGATCGCCTTGCTTTTCTCCTTTATACGGTGGTTTCTATAAGAGTTATACATTGTATGCCAGAAACGTGGATAACCTGGGTATCGCATCTCGAACTGTATCATTCGTACAATTGTTTACGGACTTGAAACCCACGATACACGATTTATCTCTATTTACGCTCTATTTTTTTTGCACGTGCAAACAAAAGTCTCATTCGTATGTATACAATGACAAATAATTTTCATCGAAAAACATCCTCGTCACACCCGTTGTACAAAATTTTGTCAAACATGACATTGAAAAAAAGGTTAAATGTAGCGCGAGTACACAGTAATGCCAATTCGTACATTGCAGTGAAGAAACGTAAATTAGCTGGAGACAAGAATAAAAGGTCCGCCGACGCGCGCACGGGGTCTCCTCATCGACCTTCTCTCTCTCTCTCTCTCTCTCTTGGTGTTGGATGTGTACACGTTGCTTTCGTTTCATCCTGCATACAACATCCATGTACGTACGCTCTCATGCGCAGATGCTTATCACCGCGGAGCACATAATAATTACACCCATGCTTGGGCACCACTCGTTTCGCGAAACGGAATTTAAAAAAAACGACTCCTCGAGGTGGGAAAAATTCTAACCCCCTCCCGTTTTTCTTTTCCAAATATCGCGAAAGTCATTTACATCTAATTACAATGAGCGCCTCTTTCGCGGGCAATACTTTGAGATGAAAAAATAACGCGCTGGTGGTGACTCACCGTTGTACTTATATTTTTTACGCTTGTAAAAGGATAAGCGCGCCGGTATTTGCATATGAGGCCGTTCGTTTTTTCGTGGAGAAGAAAACAATGAAAAAAGGTATATTTTTCGAAGAAACAAAGGATATAATACGAGCGCAGCGCGCGGACCGCAGCAAAAATACTATACCGTCGTCGGCGGAGTGCTGCTGCACACGTGTATTACACACGCAAAGTATACCAGCAGAAGCCCGGGATTGCCAATTACGTATTAATTAATTTGCCCGTGTGTATCCGATAACGGTATTTACATACTGCGTGCCCAATCGACGCCTCCTCCGCGCGCGCGCCTGTCGACTCAAGTGTGTCAACCTCGAGGCCGTCCGAAAGATGAGGTTCGTCTTTTTTTCGAGTATCGCTGGTGGGGTTTTTGTTTATCGGCCGTTCGGCGCTTTTATTGACTTCATCCCCGAAACGAAAGGTAGGACCTCCTCGACGGTTTCGTAAAAGAAAAAGAATGTTCTTTCGCTCCGCGGAAAGCGAATGGAATAACGATGCCAGCAGCAGCTGTTCTCGTATACGTGGGAGTCGCCCCCTCTCTTTATCTTTCTCTCTGGAAGCCAATGCGCCATTAGCCGTTTAATTACAAAGTTGCGCGCACGCGTATGCCTGTATACGTACGCGTACGATTAATAATTGGCTTCCTGCCCCTTTTCCTCTCCACACCATCTCTTTTCTTACAGATTGCAGCCGTAACAATAGATGCGTTATGCGTAGACAGCTGTGTACGAGTACGTTATACAGTCGCAGAACGAGACGCGTAAATTGCAGGTACACGCGAGAGAAAAAATAAAACGAAGGCGCGAAAGATCAAATTCATGTACCCTTACGGAGGTATGCTTGCGCGTGCTTCCTCCGCGGAATATGAATTATTTAGCGCTCCAATTCCATATCTCATTGCAGTTTTGCAGGTGTAGGTTACTTACCCGTACGTAAGTATTCACAAGGTACATATATATCTGTATATTTGCATGCATCGGCGGTTCCTCTTTTGCACTGTTCCACTGTTGCAGTTAGGCGCGCGCGATTAACCGCACACGCCTGCCCGCGTATTAATCGCATATACCATCATCAGATGTGTACTGTATAATATCCTACCGCAGATATCTCGTGCTCGAGCTCATCTTCTCGCTTCTATACCGCAAACCTACGCCCGCGCATGTATATTATACCTTGTACACTTATCGCACATAGCGAGTAGTACATAGTATATACATGTAAGTAAAATTGATACGGATCTTAATATATTACTACCGCGCAGAAAGTGCTAGAGGAGAGAAGATACCTATGGATACCTATATCGGTTCTTGGTTTTGTCGGAGTTTATTGAAAATTTTCGCTGCCGCTGCTGCATCGAGATCGTTGATTTGGGGGATACTATTCAGTTTGCGAATCGCAATACGGGTGCATGATGCGTGACCAGTCATTATAGCTCCGATAGCGCACTCTACGTGTATTACATGCACTCATAGTTTTTAATGTAATGGTCGGAACCCTGATGCCACGATGTGCCGGAGGTGGTGCCGCTACCAGCGAAACGGCTGATAATTAAATCGCCACCCACCCCTCTTTTTTTATTTCTTTCCGTGGATATAAGTAAGTGAGATGTATCGTAAAATTTGGGCAATGTAGACGAGGAAAACGTGCAAACTGATTCAGGAACGCATATTTTGGGTATGATTTCAACTCTCGAAACGTAATGGAAATATTTATGGCCAGATGCCTTAAAATTTACAGAAGTGGTACCTATATACAAAACTGGGAATAAACATGACGCGTCAAACTACAGACCGATATCTCTGGTATCGAACGTAGCAAAGATATTCGAAAGAATATTTCACAGCAGGATATTATCATTTATAACAAAATCTAAAGTGGTTGCTGAAAATCAGTTTGGTTTCATCAAAAATAAAGAAACTAAAGATGCACTAAATCGTGTAACAAACATTATTTACAGAAATCTGGACAATAGAAAACTTATAGCTATTACTTTTATAGACCTTGCAAAGGCTTTTGATACGATCAACTATTACTACCATCTTATTAGAAAAATTGTATAATTATGGTATTAGGGGTTTAATTTTGGGGTTCCACAAGCAACTATACTAGGTTTTGACCTCGGTTTTGACACGTTTCATCCGATTATTATTATCACTATCTAAATTTGTATGATTCAGTTGTAAACAAGGACCACAAAGATATATTGCACTTGTACTTTATACAGACCTAAATTGGATGATAACCGTCTCGTCCAGTCTGGCTGTTCCTCGAAATTTGCATCAAGTGTAGTTTCCAAAACGTTTGGTCAATATTATGCTGGATATTCAGCCGCAGATATTTCAAGGTTTTTACAACTTTTTCCGAAACGTTTCCGAGACCTTGGTCAAAGCGTTTGAGAAACGTACGGTGCTCGGTGGGTCGATGAAGTAGCGAACAAAAAAATAAAACTCGTACAAAGAGCCCAACCAAATGAAAAACCAAAAACAGCCTCGCAGGCCCGAAATTCATGAAACCGTACGACCCATCGGCTCTGCCCCGCCCGCGCGCGCCCCCCCGACCCCCCCCCCCCCCTCGCATCCCCTCATCAGCAGCGGCTCGTCACTATAAATACCCAACACCCTGATGCTGCCCGTCTCTGCTGCAGCATCGCGTGGTATCATCGTCCATTGTACCTACGGCTAAGGACTCGCTTTTCGCCCTCCCTCTCTCTCTCTCTCGCTCACACATTATTTGCACATTATGCGTTCGGGCTCACGGCAAGTTAACAATTGCCGTACAGCGGCACGTTAGCAGCAGTGAGGCACAGCTGGCCCTCGATGTATCACTCTCTCTCTCTCTTTATTTTTTCCTTTATCTCGCTCGTGTGCGAGTCTACTCCATTTTTTCTTCACACACCTTGGCAACCCTTACTCTAGCCCTATCATAATATTGTGCACGTATGATGCGCATAATGAGAGCGCGTGCGCGCGCGTGTGACCCTCTTCTGATGTACACACATACGTGCAAGCGTTTCTATCGTCATCTATATTGACGACGCCCTTGATACGGGTACATTGCGTCGTCCGCATTAGCTATGCGACAAACACGGGAGAGAGAGATGGACCCGCGTATGTTTGGCAGTCCTTGGTTATACTTACTCGTGGTTGTACTTAAGTCGCATACGTATATGATATGTAACATGTATGAAAGTCGTGTGAAAGTGTCCGTGATATAACGTATACGCGATGCGAGCCACCATATTTTAGGAGGGGAGGCAAAAAAATATGTTCCAAACGCGTTCGAATGATGACGGCGAAGTCGCAATGGCCGCACTTTGGAGTGCTCCTGAGCGATGCAGTGTATACGTATCACGATAATTACACTGTAAATTTCGAGGTTGATTCATGTATACGTTTCAACCAGTCGATGGTACACTTGTCGATTGTTCGTCAGATACTTATCATTGATCTTTCACTTATCAGATACTTAACAGTATTGCTGTGACGTGCGTTTTTTCAAAAAGCGTGTGTTATACAATTGTCGTGGCGCTGTTGTTGTAGTGCTGCACATGACCAAAGAGCGAGTTGTTGGTGTTGTTATTCTGTTCGAATTCGCGTAAGCGTCCACGCGCTGGTGGTAATTGTGTCCAATTATTTAAATTATGCTTTTTTTTCTCTTCTGAGGCAGAGCGGAGGAAAGTGTGAGCAGTACTTGCGTGATCGGCAATGAGTTGACGTTACTGTAGAGTTTCGTCGGAATACTGCTTTCGTAGAACGAGTAGTATGACAATGATCCGAAGATTCCAATGGCCGTATACCGCATGCACAGAGAGAATAATAATGTGCGTACAAACGTACCAAAGACGCGAATAAAAATGCGTTGAGATCGAGATTCGTAATTATACGTTACTTATGAGACCAAGGTATTCAGCTCGATCGCTTGCACAACAACGCTGTTTCGTAAAGGACACCGGGAATGCGGGAAATCACAGAAGTGTTTTTTCATATCTCGTTTCTATTATAAGTATAGACGTTCTGATTTTTTGCACGATTCTCACGGGATAACAATCGCTCCAAGCTCTACTACTTTGCAAAAATAAATCTTTTTTTTTTTAATTTCGCCGCATAAACAATAGCAGCTCACATTGTGTAAAAATTGATTGGTAAAATTACGCATTTCATAAGCGTTAATTAATTTTATTTTGGGGCAGTCTTGAGCAAATATTGTTTCTGTTAAGATTCGAACGAGCGCCATATCTCCGATGACCAAAACCCACGAGAGAGCGGCGGGGCAGCGGTGGCGCAATCTCCGATCGGCCGCCTGATTAATTTCTCCCCGCGCGCGCGCTCGCAATCGGCGCCGCCGCTCTCCATTCAGGAAAATTAATTGAAAGGGCGAATCTCGGGAAGGCGCTCTCGGCCCTTTCTTTCCGCGTCCCTTTTCTCCTACCGTCTTTTGCGAGTCGGGAGGCAGCCCGTAATTCCCGGTAATTAATAATATCTGCAACAAGTATAATATTAGGGCCGGGAGAGCGTAATCCGCGTCGGAACGGGCGGGGGGGGGGGGGG
>JAPYYV010017957.1:0-15173 GCA_030522625.1 Copidosoma aretas | reverse complement strand
TAAATAAGTAGAATCAATCATTTGGAGAGTTTCTGAGATGCACATCTCAGTTTTTCACAGTCCAAATAAAACGTACAAATTTCGAAAAAATAGACTTTTCAAAAAAATAAGCTTTAATTGGACGCCTTGGACGAAGAAAACTTAATAACAGTACTTTGCAACGCTAAAATAGATGGTAATGTACCGTTATAAGCTTTTCTTCGACCGACGCGTCTAATTACGTATTTTCTCTAAGTTCGCAAATGTATTACAAATGTAAAAATCACTGATTCAATAAAAAAAATAGATTTTCTTAAATACGAAAAAACGATACAGGGTAAACAAAAATTTTTTAGTCTAAAATTAAGGTGTTATTCATTTATAAGTTTTTCACTCTAAACGTTGCAAGAAACCGCTTATTGGACATAAAAAATCGTTATAACAACCTTAATAATGTATAAAACGTAGTTTTTTTTTAAGTGAATTACAAGGATATAAAAACAAAAATTTAAAGCCTTGAATCATCAAAATCAATCGAAAGGTTTCTAAGATATGAGTGATTTTCCACAAAAATCTAAGTATTTCTTTAATAAAAACTCAACAAAATATGTTATCGCAATGACTTTAAATAGAAAATGAAGCTATTCTAAAGCTCTATCAGATGTTACTATTTTAAAATTTTAGTGCAATTTTTTCTCCCTTAAATAAGTAAAAAACCTGTTTTTTGACCATAAAAATCGTTATAAAAACCTTAATAAGTATAAAACTTAAATTTTTTTTTTTTATTAAGACAAGGATATAAAAACAAATATTTTAAGCCTCAAATCATTAAAGTCACTCAAAAGGTTTCTAAGATATGAGTAATTTCCCACAAAAATCTCAGTATTTCTTTAATAAAAACAACACAAAATATATTATCGAAATTATTCAAAATGGAAAATAAAGCTATTTAAAAGCTCTATCAGATGTTACCCTTTAGAAATTCGAATTTAATTTTTTTAATCCTTAACGAAGTGAAAAACCTGTTTTTTGACCATAAAAGTCGTTATAAAGACCTTAATAAGGTATAAAACTTAAATTTTTTTTCCGAGCCGCCATAAGGAGGTTAAAATAGAACTTTTAAGCCCCAAATTGTTTAAATCGACCGTTGGATTTCTGAGATATAACTGATTACACACACGCGCGCGCGCGCGCGCACACACACACACACACACACACACACACACACACACACACACAGACAGACTTTTTCTAAATATGGTATTTTTTCATTTTAGACATTATATAAAACATTTCTAACGTATTTCTAGAAAAAAATTTTTTTTACCGATACAAAGCTTCCTGTGTGAGGAAGCAAAAAAGCGGGTTGCATTCGCAGTGTGAGATTTTTCAGCCATTTTGTAAATTATTTGTCAAGAAAGTTCTAAAGATACCTCAGTAATTAAAATTTCTCATCTAGTCGCATACCAGATTTCAATCTCTAAACGCGTATATCACGTGAGGGTGCAAGTAACAAACCGAAGGATGATTAAAAAAAATTTCTAGTTTGTGAATACGAAGCATATGACTATCGCCCTTGCCGTCCTTCCTAATCCTAAGAAACTACCCGTAAATAATGTTAAAATTGCCACTTTTGAAGTTGATTAATTCTCTTGATTCTCATTCACGACCTTCGCTGCAAAGAACTACTTCTGTCCATATAGTTAGTTAGCCAGATCCCTTCTCTTTTAAAATCTGAATCTCGTAATGACGAAGCCTGCAGTAGTTGAGATTATACCTCAGCTTGTTAGCGAACATGAGCATGTCTGGCACGGTCAAAAGTATAAAGCCGAAAATTAACTCGTTTTTCATTCTCCTTTTCCGCTTTGTTGCATTTGCAACAGTTAATCAAAGCGTTGCGTTGACTACCAATAATATTTCAACGGCCTCAGTTACTAGTAGTTTATCATGAATTTGATTTCCGATCCACTGAAAGTTTTTTTCTTTATCCGATTATGCAATTGCATTATAAAAGGTTCTAGAAAGCACAAAAGACGAATATACCACCAACTGTCCAAAATCCCATTATATGCACAATAATACAAAACATAATAAGAAAACAGATTTTGATGGCTATACTATCAATTTATTCTTATTTAGTATCATAAATACATGTAGCGACGTTTCGAACGTATTTGTGACGTCCCTTGTCAAGCACAGTAAAATTAATTCGCAACGTGTTTATTTTACTGTGCTTGATAAGGGACGTCACAAATACGTTCGTAACGTCGCCATGAGTATTTATGATAATAAATAAGAATACGATGACAGTATTGTTCAGGATTGAACTAGCTTTAAAGTAAATATTTTCATGTAATTCTGATTTTATTCTTATCACTTGTACATTTACTTCCTTTACTTAAATTCTAAGAATTCAGTGCTTAAAGTGTCAGTGTTATTGTTATTATTCCTTCAAAGCCAAAGACTTGCCGAGCGAGAAAGACTCTTATAGTTTCTCGAATATTCTTGAATAATACCTTGCTGTACATAGCATAATTTTATTTTCTGCTTTCTCTTTGACTTCCAATGTAAGAACTTATACACACATACATACAATTACATGTTCCTCAATTTGTTGCTGCTCTTCGGGGTAGCCCGCATATACAGTCAGTCTAGCTACCGCATGCTCTCGAGCCACACGTCGGCGCTCGCGAGCTGACTCACGCAGCCGAGAGAGATAGTCGTTCTCTCGCAACCGCTCATACTTGTTACACTGCAATAAATCGTTTAGTCAATTAGTATAAATCGTTTAGTCAATTAGTTAAGTTCAGTCTGCGCTATTTTTTTGCTCTCAAATCAGTACTCGTCGTGAGGAAAGTTTTGAGGGCTTAAAACCTACTTATTCCGACAAGAAAACGACCACGAGCATAAAGCTCAACCACGCTACCCCCGCAATACAGTCCGCTAAAGTCAATATCAAACAAGTATAGCCATTAAAATCTATTTTCTTATTAAAATTTCTAATGTCGTTAACCTTATTGACTATCTACAATATAAACCATATATTTGATTATAAACTGCATATGAAGTTTATCCTTTTTAAAGATTTGTATCAATGAACTAGTAAAATCAGTACCTATATGAAAAGCTTACATCCTCACATTAAAAACAACAAACATATCTGAAGAAGAAAAAACAAAAATTTCATGCACATGCGTGTTCTTATGTTACAGAGCCAAGCGGGACATACGACATATACTACCTTACTAGATTTATAATAAGCGAAATATTCCTAGCTGCGACGCTGGCCTCTGGTTGCCTGCTGCCCGCTTCTCATCACTTATTTTACTGGCGTTGCCAGACTTATCACGTTGCCTGCTTCATGCTCGGTGATATCTCGATGGCCGTAATACAGCTGATCGGGAATTTGCTGCAGGGCGAGTGGTGCAGTTCTGTTGGTGAGTATCTGTACACGTATTGTTACACGTTTATTTAATTGTTGCTATTTTCGCTATGCTTGTCTTGTATAAATCTATGTTTTTATGCACTTTCGGTGCTCACAATATCGTGTGTAGATGCAACTGCGCTGCACATGGCTCAGTGAATTTGAGAGATTGTGTACGAACCAAAACGGTTTTGTGGTTGGTGAAATATTTTCTAATACTCTTGCACAATTTGTCAATGATCTTAGAGTTTAGAATAATGAAAATGATGTAATGTTTTACTTAGAAAAATGAGGAGGAAATAGGAAGTAGAGAGAGTAGAGTTAGCTTGTATGTTAGGAAGGTAAGAAGGGAGATACAGCAGTGGCTACAATTCGAAAGTATGTAGGTACAGTAACAAAAATAAAAATGAGCTCGACTGACAAAAAATATTTATGTGTAGGGTGTGGAGCTATTAAAAACTGGAAGTGGCGGTAAGGACAATAAGAAAAAAAAAAACAAAAAAATGTCAAAAAACACTGAATAATTAGCTGGTGAAGGAAATGCCATTCGAGAACGCAGAAAATGAAAAAGTAAAACTGTTGGATTAATATATTGTATTAGTAATTTCCACGTACATCCGTTACTGGGTTCTTGCGTATCTGCTACCCTTTTTCCCTAACGTACCTGCTCGACTTATACTTTCTTTCCTTACCTGACCTATCGACCCAACTATTCCCTTCTTTCCTAATCCAAACTACCTACCGAACTTATCTCTTCTATCCTAACTTAATCTACTTACCCAACTCATCCTTTATCTTCTAACACTCTCCTGGTTTCCCGAAGTATACATGCGATTCTTTCGTGTGGGCCCCTAGGCAGTGCAAAGGTTTCCCTTGGACGATTCGGCTATCCATACTGCTAGGTACTATTTGCAGGACGTAGCAATCGTCTGAAGCACATCCCGGCCAATATCAGATCAATAAAAGGATCTCGTCCATTATGCTGCAGATACACGAGCAAAAAAAGAGGTGTAGAATTTTGATTTGGCCAATCAGGATGATTCTGTACAAGTTCGAAAATCTCGAGCTTTGCCCTAATTGGCTACAACAAAATTCTGCTCCCCTTTTTTCCGTTCTTGTATCTGCAGCCTTAACGATCTGCCTCGCCATACCGATTGTTAAAACCGAAAGTGACTTCACCGACGAGCTGGCTAGGTGTTGGCTTTCCTCAGAAGGAAGCCTCTGGAAAGTTCCTGACATCATCTGAAAGAATTCACTAATCGTCTTAAAAATTGGATAGTGGTTTTTCGGCATCCTCATGAATACTCCCCCTATCGAAAAAGTCCGAAAAAATCTCGATATTTTTCGATACGATACCTGGGAGTTTCTCAGACTTCGCAGCTATTACGCTAACTATTAAGTTGTTGAAACGATCATTATGGAAAAAAATATTCAAAAGTTAGTGAGCTGGATATCAGAAGCAGTAAAGAAAATCAAAGCAGTAATCTGATTGTATTATAAACTACTCTTTAAGTAGTTGTCAAGCCAGTACTACGTTGACCCATAGTGTTCCGTTATATCAACACTATATAATTGACACTATACTAATATAATACTCCTGATATCTCCAGGTATAAAAAATGTTGTACAACTGTCCACCTCTGCTCTTAGCCTGCAGTAGCTATAATGCGTACCTATTGTTACATATGATTCTGATGATTCATTCTTATAATACATAAAAAACCGATCATTCTAATTGCTTTTATTTTTCAAACAACAGTAGACTTACATACTTCTTTTAAAAAAATACCTTATCCAGATTCTCTGAGTAATCATTAAAAGTAATTTTTAATTAGCCATAAATTAGTCCTGATAGTCCGTAACATGCAGTGAACATTGGAATGTGATATCCAACTAGATCTTTGAGACGTTAGCCTTGTCATCGCCAGGGCATGGCATCTACTCAAAAAGTAGAGAAGAAAAGAATAAAAAGTTTGGCGGATTAATAATATGAGAACTACTGAGGGACTAGAAAAGGGGTGAGTGGAAAGAAATGGTTACTGCGACTTAGTGAAATACAACTTCTAGCAACCAAGAGGGAATTTCCACCAATAGTAAAAAGACAAAAATGGAGAGAACATGGTCGAGGGCACTAATGCGCGTGATAAGGAAATAGAGTAAGTAAAACAATCGAAAGTCTGACCTTGCTTGCTTGCCTGTACGTGTCGTAGGTGGTGCCACGAGAAAGAGGAGGGAAGGCGAAAAAAAAAATAGGAGAGGGTGTTGAGGGAACTGAGTAATAAGTCATGGATCCATTATAGAATACGAAGTCATTGAATTAGCTGATTTCCGAGCGTCGGAAATGCCGTGTTAAAATAACTAGTTCAAAGAGTGTCATCTTACTCTTGGTTTAGGAAACAAAAGAAAGAGCGAAGTTTAGTACATTTTTCTAAATTTTCTGGTTGCTTGACTGACTTTTTTATGTGTCCTTTTTATCATCGAGATAAGTGAGAGAAGGAGAGCTTAATCATATCATATACATTCACAGTCAGCTCTCTGTTTTTTTTAGTGTCGGTAATTAACGCTAATCGATGTAAATTTTAAGATTCATGATGTGCATGTCCTTCACCATTGGAGGGTACTGGTAAGCGTAAAATAAGATAAGGATGGGAGCAAAGCCAATCATAAAGTTTTACGAAAGTTATATTTCGTGAATAAAATAGTATGCGTTCAAGCCATGTGATGTAGCTTATACGTCAAAACGCTCGAGTTGTTGATGGATGATCTTGCTGCGGCTCAATACTTATATCATAGTAACCCTATCAGTGAGGCCGTACACCATAGGGTATTTCTTTTTGGTATGGGATTTTTTGTAGTATTTCCTATACAAGTAAAAAATAGAAAGAGAATTTTATTATAAAAAGTTTTCCAATGGATTGAGCAAATTCAAAACTGAAACTAGAGAAGAAAAGAGTGCGCAAAGGGAATCGGTCAATATTTAATGACCCATCGTCGCCATTTTTCAATATACGCCAGTAGTAGCACCAGGTTCTGCCCTGTTTGTATTATTTCTTTATTATGCGGGTACATCCAGTATGCATAGTATACGTAATGGGATGCGGGCTTGGACGATCAAATCTCGAAGATCGAAAATTAGATAAAAAATATGTCTAATAATGAACTGGTCGACGAATATCCCTCCATCCTTTTTCTTGTTTAAATATCCATTTATCGGCTCTATACTGTGCCGGCTACTGTTAATTAAAGCGGGAGTAGCGATTAATCTCTCGCCACATTTTATGTTCTCATGTATATCTGTACTTTCTTATCTGCGAATGCGAATCCATGACGTATAATCGATTCGAAAAGACAAGAATTTGATTACAGTGTACATTGAAAACGGAAAACGAAAATTGGATCTCGCAGATTTGTCTCTGTTCAGCGATAGGGGACGTGTCTTGGGAAATCGAAAGCTTTAGCACATAGAGGAGCTTTAATTGAAAGCAAACACGATCCGATTTGCACACTGAAAGACCTATAATATGATCACGTGCACTGAAGCAAATTTAAATCTAGTTTGTGTATGTATGTATGTAACTACAGTTGATGAGAATCAAAGCATTCCTTCGATTGCCGATGACCTACATGTTATGCTAAGAGTAATCATTCGGATACTCTCATGCTAATCTCTCTTTTTGCCCACCTGATCCACATTTAGGCTTTCTGCACACGCTCTTTAAAACAAGACCGTCAGATATGCGTTTATATCCGGTAAAAAGTAAGGTGGAAGGAAGAGTGCATAGAGTTGAAGCTCTTCATGAAATTCAATTTAGAGGCTGATTGAGCAGTGCCAGGACTTTGACCGTCCCCTCCTCATCTCCTCTTGGTGGTTGCGTTTGTGAAATTCTCTGAGCATCTGTTACCACTCGTGGGTGCGAGTGAGCGAGTAAATAAATGAGCTAACTCGAATGAACAGCTGATGCATGTTGAATGTGGTATAGGTGTAGTGTAAGGTCATAGAGAGAAAGAGCGAGAAGTGTGTGCCATTGTTTGCGTTTTTGATGTATGTACATGCACTCACGTTTGTTGAGGGTTTCTGCATTCAATTTTTTTTTTTTGTAGTGAGAAAGATGAAATATTCTGAAAGACACCTCTGCGTAGACGAAGCTACTATAGGAGGTAGTGTCAGATTTACTCTGGTGTATAATACAATTACTTTACGATAGTTAAGTGACTATACTGGCTCGGTGGCTCCTACCGACTAAAACCATCTTCCCCAACCCAGGAGACCGAGCCGTACAGGCTATTACTCGACTAATAGAAATACCCGAAAATTTTCACCTAGAATCGAACCCATTTTTTCTATCTAGGACGCTAACAATTAAGCCATCGATAACTTCTGCATTTTATAAGATGTTTATGATGATGATGATGGTGCTCGAAATAGCGTATCTAGTACTCTGATGTAGGTAAGAGCATGAGATCGACGGGATCATTATGCGGTGTGAGGGTTTGGAGTCGTGGTATCAGTAAATCGTGAATTTCTGTTGGGATTTTCGTTGCAGAATGTAACTGACGTTCATAATTATTGTCATTGTTATTATCGTACATTGGAGAAAGAAAAGTAATAATCAATTACCCATTGGACCCATCACTTCTCCATTTCCTTATTTTCTAGCTCTATTTACTATCTTCTTAATTATTGATTTAATGAGCTTGTAGATCACACATAAATTTCGTATCTTTAAAGATCCAACTTCACGAAATATCTAATTGTAAGCAGATTCTGTCCGCTTATTACTCAAGTAAGGAAGTAGCAGGTTGGCATGATTGAGGTCTTGACATTCTTAAGTACCTTCTGCACTTATCACAATTCGGTATCACTATGGTCTGGAAGCTATTACCAAAAATTAACAATGTTACATAGAGGACTTGCAACTGGCTGTAGCAGCAAGTTTTATGTTCTACGTATTAGCAAGATGAAACAGGGGAAATCAAAAAAATAAAGGCATAAACTCCTTGGAGAATCTTGAAAAAGTAGTAGAAATAGAAGAATCGAACAGATGCGTGCATAGAGAAGGAAAAGAGGCCATGGAGAACACGCTAGAATGCGTGATTCGCACTGTAGAGGCTCGTGGCTTACTCTTCTCTCTTTTTTCTTTCTCCCTTCTCTATGCATGCATCACTTAGTCAGCTCATGGTGCTTATCTCATCATGGGGTGTAATTCACCTTTTACGCTTCCCCCTAAGGGAATCAAAGATTTTAGCTGGTTTGGGACGCGCTTCTCTAACTGTTCCTTATTATTTCTATGCTGACTAAAAAGTATCTAGTGTACAATAAGAAAAAAGTACTCTGCAATTAGTCTATATTCATCGTAATAGAGAAATAATCAGTCTTGCTAATTATCTCTCCAATACCGTGGTGAAGGTATTAACATTAAAGTTGATATTATTAACCCATTTTAATTTTGTTAAGATGTGCAGCCTTAAGTATAAGGTTATATAATACGTCCATGGCAGTAATCAAATACTTTCTCCACTTCGTTACAAATTTTCCCGTTAGGGCCCTAAGAAAATCCTCTATAAGACAAATCCTTGAATAGAACCAGCCATGGAGCTTGACGTTAGCGAATACTCTTCGTACTACAACTACTATTACTTCACACCTGTTAGCTTGCTACACCTTCTCAAATCAATGTTCGTAAAGATAAGCATGATTGTTTCTGTGAAAAAACTCTGAAACTGGTTTCTCACACTGTTTTATGTAAAAGAATATGCTTGTGTGTACAAATCTATTGTCTTGGTTTCTGATTTAAACTGTTTATTGACTCCCTCTTTTCCGCGGCTCTGATTGTTATCAGCTATTATGCAGGATTACCTAAAAATTAACCATTTCATAAGAAGAGAATGGTATAAGGCAATGAGCTTACACCAATAATAAATTCTATACTTTGCATGAAGTAGTTTATATTCTAGAAAATGTTTCCTTATTTTGCGTGAAGAAGTATATGGCTCATAAATTTATTCATTATTATAAACTACAGCTGCGCACATCTACTGCGCGATAGCATCTTTCCAGACTTCAAGTAATTTTAATTGACACCTTGCAGTCAGTGTGTGGCAAATAGAAAATTTTATATTAATATTCCTCAAGTGTACTTTAAGTTCATGAATTATGCTGAATAATAAAAGGTGAAGCAGAAAGTATAAGAAAGTAGCCATTATCGCATCCTCTCTTTCCTGAATCATGAGTAAAAGCCATTGCTTGTAAACCTTTTGCAGCACCACTGCTGTACTGAACAAAATTCCAAACTTTTTTTCCTTTGAGATGCCGCCATACATACCTCTATTTTATGTGCGTCATCACGATAATATACCACGTGCATGCAAGGCGCTTACATACACACAGATCGAGATTTTTGGGATATTGATCCAAAAATAATAAAATAAAGTATGTAAGGGGAGATATAAGGAAACCTACCTCGAGGGTGACAGATACTCTCTTTGTTTATGCTACGACATGTTAACATACATACACACACGTGAACGTACACAACCAAAAGCAATATATCGTGTAACCTTTTCTACTGCTATTTCCACACAAGATGTCTTTCTATCCCTCTCTTTCTCTTCGTCTACTTGCATAGCAGCAAACAGCATCCCTTTGTTTCCTCAGAAAAAACAAACGAAACAAGACCATGACCCAGCTTGTAGTTGCAAGAGTCCGCAACTTTGGCTTTGGTCAAGATAATATGGTCGCAATGCTACTATTTCCTCTTATACCATATAGATACCTACATTATGTCCTTACATCTTTATGCTCTTCTTCCTTTTAGTTTCTGTCTCTCTCTTGTACTTTTGTACTGCCACTATCTTTCTACCCTTTCTATGTATACTTACGTGCAACCATGATGACAGAATTTATCGTTGTGTTCATTTCTGCCTGCAGAGAGAATAAGTCCGAAAACTGTAAAGTTTTGCGATGTCAAGCCGAATGTTAAAAAGTACGTATACAAACTAGTGTTAAAGATCTGGTGAGTCTATCTCGTGAACTGGTGTAAATGTGAAGTACCTACTAAAAATTTTTGAATAAATGATAATAATAATAATAATAATAATAATAATAATATGTTTTTCACGAAATAGCAATACACCGCAAGAAAAAACGCGTGAAAGAAGACATAAAATCCATCGAATTCAAAACTGTTCTTTCTTTAAAAGAATCAAGAGTTCTCATAGGCATGAATATAGTTTTCGATCTTTTTCTCCCTGCATATATTCGAATCTCTACATAACACATGAAGAAAAAAAAATCAAAGGCTCTCATAAACTAGAATGCACACGCAGAAATGGGATGAAGAGGAGGAAGGGAGAAAAATAAGAAAGTCATCCCATAATTTTATCGCGGGTGATATAAGTGCGAATCGATTTTTCCTCTTCGAGGGCGATTTCTCCCTGTTCAATTTTCATCGCAGCAGGAGGGGACACTAGATCATCAGCAGCAGCAGCAGCGAACGTAGCACACGCGCTCGATTTATACATTTGCTCCAGGACTCAGCCGTGAATTCTCCCCACCAGCAGCGGTTCAGCTGCGACTTCTCCTTCCCCTTGCACTGTTTTTCGCTTTCTCTCCTCTTGCCCATTGCTTCCGACCTTGTCGAACACGTGACTACTACTACCACCTTCTTACAGATCAGTGAACGTCTCCTCGGAGCTGCAAATTCCAATGCGTATTTGTAGGTCAGTGACCGTGCTTGCATCAAAAGAGGAAGGAAGTATGTAAGCAAGGAAGATTAAAGAGAGAAGCAGTTGTTACGCGTGCTGAGCTGCTCTCTCGATGCGTAACATAGAATCTTTGTTCTGTTATGGGGGTGATGGCAGAATTGTTATTACGTATAAACTTTTTGGTTACCTAATGGTGTCAGAACCAAGTGGTAGATAATGCATCTGTATGAAGATCGAAAGAACTCATGTTACACACGACCTGGTTGGATATCAAATGATTGCGAGCAGTAATAAGCCTTTGGCTGATTCATCTTTCCCTTTCTATTTTTCTTTTTTTAGCTGAATATCAGGAAATGCAAAACATTGCACTCTCGGTGAGAGTGGCAAAGAACTCTGAAAGAGAGTGCTTAATCAGCAAAAATGAAGTAGTTACCCTCTCAATATCTTCATACTTTAATCAACAGCCCTCTCATCATTCTCGACAGATAAATCATCTCGTGACTCGAGGTCGTTATGAGAAAATTTTCTCTGAAAACATTAACCAGAGATAAGACGATCGAGTGAAAGTGCCCGTGAAAATATTTTGCTTCCCAACACTACTTCATAGTAGACTATGTACGTTGCGACCGTACATATAAATCCCACGCTCGGACTCATACATGTGTATGCCTTACATATCGATTCAGCACTTTCGTCTGCTGGTACATTCAGAGCAAAGCTCTGCAGAGCTCAGCAAGTATAGCTATCTCTGTAGACTTACCAATGCACCCTATTAGCCATATGTGTGATTTGTTGGCATATTGTTCCGTTTTAACGAGCCATCGAATGGATCGTTGCCGCTAATGGCTGATGGTTAATCAACGATTTCGAACGTTTGTGTTCAATTGTGCTGATTGAACGACTTTCAATATAAACTGGACGCTGATTGAACTTAATTACAGGATCTACAGGTTAAAAGGTTTAACATTATGGTTGGTTTTAAATTTTTTTTATAGAACATGCTTCGAGTTCATTCAATCCTCGATTTAATCTCATTAAACATTTTTTTAATGTCACTCCCAACTATATATGCGCCCTTTTTTTTAAATCAACCACTAATGCATTTCTTGTTTTTATCTGAACGAGTTTCCTATCAGCATATGGTTTTTTAGGATCCATAGAGATTATGTAGGTTTAATCTACAAGGACAAAGGTTCTGTGTGTGCAGTTTAAATCGATGATTTTAAAATATTAAGACAGGATAGTGATTTTACCCTGAAGTTTTTTTTTAATGTATGCATTTTTAATGGTAGTAGGGGCATCACTCTCTACAGCGAAAACAAAGGACGGCTCTTATAAACACGACGGCGTTTTCAGTTGACGGCGTTCTGATCAGGTCGATCCCGCCTGTCACTAATAGTCAGTTATAATAAAAATTATTACCTTCCTCGCAGAAATCGCTCTGCTTCCCTTAGGGTATCAGCGGCAGCAAAGGAAAACGTTCAATCTTCCTTTAACGCTCTACATTACTAATTCGTCTCTGCTGATCACTTTCTTCTTTCAAGCTTACTCCTTCTTGTACTCCTTCTTCTTCTCTCTCGGGAATTCAGATTTTTCGGAATATCCTTCATCTTCTATAACGGGGTTTAATTGTCAGGAGGGTGAAAAACGACAATCAATTCAGAGAGACTTTTGTAATAAGGTTAAATTACGAGACCAGTTCATAGGAATTTCTGAGTTGGTGTGTGAAATTATATTTGCAAAGACACGACGATGACGATGCCATATAAATACTGAAAACATGACTAATTTAGTTGATACGTGCATTCAGTGCTGTTTGTAAAAAACGTACTTTATCTAGTCTTTAATTAATGAAATTTCGTGTATTGTGTATTTATTTTACTACAACTAAAAAGGCCTAAAAAGTGCCTTCAGAAAATTTTGTTTACTAATCTATGCACTGTAATCGATAGTTTATATTTTTTTAATCAACCTTTTTACCATTTATTCATTTGTAGTTTAATCTCAAGATCAATACCTTGTTTATTATTCCTATGACTTAGCATATTGCAAGTACTTCTTGGAAGAAAATGTACGAGAATCCGATCAAAGAAAAATCTCAAAATTTCGAAAAGCGTTGAAAGCTTGTAAGAGGGCAATATTTCTTTTTCCATGTTCCATACAGAATACTAATTCTTCAAAACTCACTGTCGTCTATAAGAATGGGGATGAAAAAAGTAGTTTCACATGTGATTGATTCAATAAATTCGCGAATTCGGAAAGGTCTGAAAGCGGGGAGGGATAAGGAGAAGAGAAAAGCTCGAAAGCGAAGGATAAAATACGCCTAGATAACACGAGAAGGACGACTAGGGGGAAGATAAAAAAAGCTCAACGGGAGTGGGCTTTGATTTGTCTTGGGCTAGGGCTACTACAGGACTTGCATTCTGAATGTGAGTGTCTGTGCCTGTATGCATAAAATCGAGTCTCAAGAAGAAAAGGGTTTCGAGGATGTAGACTCGGGCCCTTTTTTCACAAAACTTCCTCTTCCTCTCCCTTTTTTTATCTCTCCAATTCAACTACTACTGTGGTGACGCAAGGGTTGACGTAGAAAGAAAATAAATGACCAATTCAACTTTACTTGACTTAAACAGTGTCTCCAAACAGAGAAAAAGAAAATGACTACAGCCATGTACGCAGTCCACCCAAACTAGGTTTTAAAACAAGTCTCAAACCAGGTCTCAAACTAAGTCATAAATCAAGGCTTGAACAGGGCATCAGAACACGTCCCAAACCAAGTCTAAAAAATGTCCTAAAAACTATGTCTCAAAATTGATTCCTGACCAAGTCTGAAGACAAATGTAAAATCGAGTTTCGAAATGAGTCTCAAAAAAGTCTTCAACTGAGTCTTAAAACGTGGCTCAAACAGTATCTCACGATAAGTTTCAAAACGAGGCTCAAACTTAGTCTTCAACAAGTCTCGAAAAATCCTAAACTAAGTCTCAAAACATGGCCCAAACCAAACAAATCGTAAGTCAAGTCTCAAACTAAGTCTTAAAATATAAGATCATTTATCAAAACAAGTCACAGATCAAGTCTTCAAAGAAGTCTCAGACCAAGATAGAAGTCAAGTCTTAAACAGAGTCTTGAACTAAGTCCCAGACCAAGTCTTAAAACACGTCCTAAACGAGGTCTCAAAGCAAGTCTCGAAATAAGTCTGAAAACAGGCCTTAAAACAAGTTTCAAACTGACAAGACTTGCCAAAAAAAGTATCAGTAAATAGAATCTAAATATTGGGAGCGATTAAAAAATGTGGTACACTACAGTGGTGCTTGTCGTCACTGATACTTAAGGTATAATTGAAATCCTGCTCGCTGTACATATTCTTGTATTCCGATGAGTATAATATTTCCATACGGGCAAAGAGAGTGATATTATAGGTACAAATCCAGGTTCTCTTAAAAGCTCGTCCCTAATTACAGCATGGTCTGTATGGATCACTAAGTTACATGGCTGGGCAAAATCAAGAGAAAAAGAGGAAAGAGACTAAACAGATATATAGTATTCAACAAACGGGCTCCATCTAGTGCTTGCACAAAAGACTCACCTGCTATAGTTTTACCGCTGTGATCTATGACTTTATTACTTCATTATCTTACAATTTTACTTAGAGAGTCCTCGATGGCTTAGTGGTTAGCGTGCTAGCTTCCTAGCCTGACAGACTCGAGAATTTTCGGGAATTTCGATTCTCGGACTTTTTCGGTGGGAAAAGTACCCGTGGCGCCGAAAACACATTCTCCCCGATTCTAGCGGACTGACTGCAATTTTTCCTGATGATGCCTGGACCTGGGGGGCAATCCCTTCTTGGGGAGGTCATCGACGCACCCTGACGCCGGGTCGGTCGGTGGGTTCCCGCTGGCAGTCGGCATAGCCAATTCCCGTTAGGGAAGCCAGAAGCTCACCGTCCTGGTGAATGGGTCACCGGCGAATATCTTCCGGGGGGGCCAACACCTGGGCCAGTTCATCCAGAGAAGTCGCTATCAGCCCTGCAACTATCGGCGCGGCTGGGCTGAAGATCTATGAGTGAAAA
>JAPYYV010017956.1:0-10444 GCA_030522625.1 Copidosoma aretas | reverse complement strand
CGCACTTACCCCCCCCCCCCCCCCCCCCCCCCCTCGCGTCCGCAAGCGCAAACACCGAGAGAGCCGACCCTCCTTTCTCTCTTCCCGAGCCATATTAATTAGCGCCATTACTCTACTCCAAATATTGAACTTCATATTCCTCCTTCCTTCTACACGCCGTTGCAGCCCCGGCATACCTCCCCCCACCCCCAGCTCCTGCGTTTTCTCGACTTTGCCGTTTTTTTTCCTCCTCCCCTAGATCGTGTCTCCGGCTGCTTTTAATTTTAAGAGTCGAGGAGCGGCCAGGCTCCGCTGAATTCGCGAGTGGAGAGCTTTTGTCGGGGGCGATTGATTTTATGGCGAACTTGAATTAAAGAGCGTCGGTATAGGGGGATACGGAGTCGGCTCGCCTCGCTGCAAGGGGGTGCGCTCGCTTTCTTCTGCGAAAAAAGAATTTTTTTTAAAAGCTTTTTCATAATGAAATCGTGATGGTCGGCTGGAGCAGGAAATGGAGGGGGGGGGGGGAGGGGGGTAAAAATTGGGAGGGGGTCGAAAAATTGCTCGAAAAGTATTAATTGGACTTTGGAAGCCTAAAAAAGGAGAATATTGAGGGAGCTGCCTCGTGAGTCTTCGTAGGTTTGCACAGGCTGTATCAATATTGTACTTTCGACTGAAAATTTTCTGCATTTATGCGAAAGCAAAAGCCAACACTTGGTAGAAAATAAAATTTACAATATAGTAGCTGCGCTTATTATACTCGTGTAAAAAATTGATGCTTGCTTGTAAAACATTGGATTGAATCAATAAATAAATTTAATATTAACACGAGACAGATGAAATACAATGATTTGAAATTAAATGATAAATGTTACAAAATGACTCTAGTAAAGAATCCCTTAAAGTTGAAAAATGTTATTCCAAACGCTTTCAGGGAACACATTTTTATGTTCCATGCTTCCTGGAATATTTAAATACTTGTAAAAAAATATCAATATTTTCAAAATTTTAGAGTAAAGAATATTTTTTTAAGCTTATTTATTTGTTCTATGATGTATGTTGTTTGAATTGCAATGTAAAAATGTAGTTACATAAAAAAAAATTGACGTGGTCCACATGTTCCGAGTTTTTAAGAAAATTTTAAACATTAATAATTAAAAAAAATAATTTTTTACTATAACAGCTTCTTCTAACGGCAACTGATTAGACAATAAATTACAGTCAAAGAGCTTCGATCTTTTTGAGCTTCGATCAGGCTTGTACCGATTGTCAAGGCTATTGTTTTGACATTTTTACTGCTATCTGAATTCGATTAAGTAATTTATCTACTAAAAGTGTCGTTCATATCATGTTCATGCTCTATCAAAATGAAATGTTATAACGATACACTTATCAATGCGATTGAATGCTTCTCGAACGCTGTATTATCATATTCATGCAGTAATTAGCGGTGATGTTTAGGAGCTGTACTCGAGGATCGGTTTTTGATATAATGGCTATTAAGTTAGGTTGATAATCGAAATAATAAAATCTTTTCATTAATGCGATTGATTGAACGCTGTCGTTATTTCTTGCACCTGTTTAGAAAATGTTTCATTTTTGTTTGCTAATTTTTTATTAGTGTGCATCCAAACATTTATTAAATAACAAAATTTGTTTCCCAAGGATTTATCAAAAATTGTATACATTTTTTTTTTAAATCTATGAATTTTTAAAAAAGATTGAAGAAATAGAGCAATTGCATCAATTAGAAGAAAACAAGAAAAATGGAATACGATAGTAAGTCAAACTGATTAAAGAGCACAAATTTATTTTTAATTAAATGATTACAATTATATATAAGCGATTCTGTCATTAGGGTAAAATAAATCATGATGATATTTATGAAGAATTTTTAGAAAATTTTGATTTTTGAATTAAATAATTAATTTTCATAGCGGTAATTTGTAATGCCTTTTTTATTTATTAGATTATCTTTAGATACGTGGTTATTTTCAATAATTATTAGATACTTCTGTCAAATAATACGCAAACATCAATTCAATAAGAATCAATTCAATAAGACATTCACTAATACATGCACCAAGATAACATTAATTTGTTGCAGTAAAAAACAAAAAATAAACAAAACTCGGAATATTTATTGGAAATCTCTCAAAGATACCAAAATCTACATACCTACAAAGTTATCTGGTCTTTAATTGTTATTAACAATTTTTTTAAATCAATTGTAGGTTGTGTCACGGACGTGGCCTAACCAGCGCCCGTGGCTTGCACTCGAAAAGTGCATGCTCAGCATTCTGGGCAGCCGGCGCATCGCAGCGTTTCTATAAGAGTACTAATAATGCAGCCGCTTTGGGGCGGCGGTCGTGGCTGAGCGGTCAGCGTAAAGTTTCGCGAATCCTTAGTTGTCTGGTTCTCGAGCCTTTGTCGGCTTCGCCTTTTTGGCGAGACCATTCACAATTAATTCGACATTTAATTCATTTATTACGGATTTACCGGCACTCCATCCATCGGCAAATTCCCTACTCCCGACTCTTCGCTCCTCCATTACCATGAACCTGTACATCATCCGTTACAGATGATAAAAAATAAATGAATTATTTATATATGGAAATTCCATTTAAATAAATCGTTCGTGCAGACTTATACCTGTCAAATTTGTTAAAAGTACTCAAATAACTCCGATATCGTAAATTATAATAAATGTAACTTGCAGCTTTATTCTTTTAATTGATATGATTGCTGAAACAGTTTCAATGTCGCATGAAATAATTTTTTTGGCTAAAATCTTTATTTTTAACAGTTTATCAGAGATAATTGTACTTGCAATTTTGAGCTATAAAGTAGTACGTGGAATTTATAAAGTTATACGTTTTAAAATATTAATAAATCGTTTTTCAATATCTCTATTAGATAACGCCTAAATCAATTAAAAATGTTCTAGAATATGAAGAGGAATTACAAAAAATGTTTGATTCTACGATGATGGCTTGTAATCAATCATAGAAAAATAAAAAAATTTACTATATCCTCAAACCCTAGGAAAAATAAATCCGATTCAGAATTGAACGAATGAGAGTATAACTTGAACTTCTCAGGAGAAATGAAATGATTCATGTTTTTATACACAGAAAAATAGTGTAAGCAATTTAGTTACAGAAAAAATACAGAATATCGAGAAATTTTTATAGAATTTGTAGCGATGTAAAATAACTGAAAATGTAATTATAATAATATGTATATATGTGTGTATATATACATATATAATGTAAAAAACTATATAACATAATATATTGTTTCGGCTATGTATAATAGAGGCATGGACTTGCAATTGAAATGCCGCATGTGCGTCGAGCTTTGTCATTTTTATTTTCTTCATTGTATTATTTTTTGTGGAAAGCTGCAATCATTTTGCGGAGATATTCGTTGCACACTGGCAGATGCGAATCTTATGCGTATGACTTGATTGTAACATATCCATCCTTAATCAAATTTGAACTCAGTATGCTGCAATTTCAAAACTGTTCTACCGATTGTGGTGTTAAAAAATAAAATAACACAATATGTGACCGACACATTGGTAGGTTAGAAAAAATGCATCTCGGCCTTCCGTCGAAGTTTAACAGCGTTTGGCGCGGTTATAGGTGACCGCCAAGTGACGCATCCCCAGCGCTAGTTCAGTAATTGTTTATGTGTTTTCTTACATTTGACAAGACTAGTGGAAGGTGCCTAAGAGCGCAAGTATGTGGCCCTGATATCCAAGCCAACGAAATGTGACTTGGATGTCGAGAAATAACCAAGGCAATATGTCTGAACGTTCCAGGACAGGTTCAGCCATTATCTACCTCACAGGGTTTACTGGGTTATCACTTGTACAATAACCGCATTATTGGGTAAATACAAAATGAAGCGGGAAAAACAAGGTAGGAAAAATAAAAGTAGAAATAGTAAAGGTGAAGTGGTATACGTGAAAGCTTGTAAATGGGCGTACGTGTTAGTCTACGAGAACTATTAAAAAACCTAATTCGCGTGAGAAAAGTTTGAAATAAATTTGTATTCCGTACAATTTTGGAGGCCAAAGATTATTCGTCTTGAGATTAGTTTCAAATTCATATTCTTATACCCTCGGGCTCTGTGCTCGCTTTGGTGGGGGAATCGCAACAGTAACGAAAACTACTATTTATACAGCAGCTTTTGTCGCGACCACGGATTCAAAAATTAAAAAGTGCACATCTGATTTTTCACGACACTTCTCGTTCAAAAAGCTTTTTGTAAAAAGTTCATCAAACCATCAAGATAAAATATTTTTCATTATTCAGTAAATACCGTCAAGTCTAGTTTTAATTAGTACAGTCTATACTTGAGTGGATAATTAAAATGAAGTCATTCATTTTGCTCCAATTCTATTTTCTTATCCTTCGTATCCTTGGTATAACAGCTCAAAGAAGTGATGCTGAAAATCTTAATCTTACATTACCCGATGGATTTTTGATAGGAGTAGATATGAGCGCATTTCAAACAGAAGGAGCATGGAATGAATCTGGTCAGTATTAATTATAAAACTAACAGGTTAAGGAATAAAGGGAATTGTTAAATTTAAAGGTAAAAGTGAGAATATTTGGGATCACTTTACTCACAATTATCCAGAGAAAATAGCAGATGGATCTAATACAGATATCGCCACTGACTTTTATCATAAGTACAAAGAAGATATTCAATTGGTGAAAGATATTGGAGTGAGTTTAATTTTCTCGTTTCTTTTTCTTTTTTAAATTTTTTAATAATCCAGCCAATATTAATGAATAATTTTTCATTAGTTCAACACATTTCGCTTCTCTATAAGCTGGTCACGTATATTTCCATCTGGTCATGCAGTTAATCCTAATCCAGATGGTGTTCGTTTTTATCACAGTGTCTTAGATGAACTCGAAAGGCAAGGAATTACACCATTTGTTACTCTCTACCACTTTGATCATCCACAAATTTTGGACGATCAGTTGAATGGTTGGTTAAACGAAAGTATGGCGTACGCATTTGCTGATTACGCTAGATTTATATTTAGAGAATACGGAAATAAAGTTAAACATTTTGCAACTATACCAGAGCCTCATTCGTCTTGTAGATACTTTTATCCAAAATTATGTGAGACTTTTGATTTTATTTGTAAAAATTTTTTTTCGAAAACTTCAACAGACAAACAAAATTTTTAGTTACTCCAGATCCAACTTGGGAGGGTTATAGCGAGTCACACTACTTATGCGTCCACAATTCAATTAAAGCTCATGCCCTTGCTTACCGAATTTACGACGCAGAGTTTCGTCGTGAACAAAAAGGTCAAGTTGGAATAATTGTAGCATGTCCTTATTTTTACAACGTACACGATAACGATACTCAGGCGCTAGATATTTCGATCAAGTTCCAATGTGGCGCCGTATCACATCCGATATTTTCCAAGACTGGAGATTATCCTAATGTAGTGAAGGAAAGGATTGCAGCAAGAAGTACAGCTCAGGGGTTGGAAAAGTCTAAATTACCAGTTTTCAGCCAAGAATGGATTAGTATAATTAGGTACGATATATTATTATTATTATTATATGCATTGTTTATTGCCTATTCTAATTGACGTCATGACAAAATGATAGTTTATAATCAAAACTTATTTCAGAGGCTCATCTGACTTTTTCGGACTAAATCACTACACATCTTTCTTAGTCGAGTCATTACCGTTGTCTAAAGTCTCAAGTTGGTCAAACAATGCTGGCACTAATATTAAACCCTATGACAAAGGACAATCTACTCAAATCAAAGAAATGAAGGTTGATTGAAATATAGTCGATGAAGTTGTCAGTGCAGAAAACAGAAGTTTACTTCACTACATTTCTTTTTTTTAGTTTTTCATCTTTTATTTTTTTTTATTTTATTGAATTATAAAACTAAAAAACAGGGGTACAATATCTATTTGGTCCAAATCTATCAACTAATTAAGTTTTGGACAACTATTAAATCTTACTCTTGAAGTATTTACTCAAAATGTTATTACCCGGTTTTCATCTCATGCGATCAAACAATAACTTTCATATGATAATTAAATATATTTCGTTAGTAAGGTAGACTTCTGTATAAAAAATTAATTGAATCTCTTAAAAGTATATCAAGTTTTTGTTGTTCACAACTATCAATCTTTTACTTTACAGATTGTATCTAAAGGATTTCGAGACGTATTAATATGGATTAAAAAAGAGTACGATAATCCAAATATCATTGTTACTGAAATTGGCGCATCCGATGGAAATGGAATTAATGATGATATAAGAATAAATTTAATTCATTCTTACACCAAAGAAATGTTACAAGCAATCAATGAGGATAAGTGCAATGTCAAAGGTTTAGTATTGTATTCATTGCTAGATAACTTCGAAATGTACAGTGGTTACAGGTAAGTCTTTTTATTTATCGAACGTAATGTTTTTTAGTTCATAATTTGTCAATGATTATTTTTTCATGTCAATTCCAGTATCCAATTTGGCCTGATCCACGTCGATCACAAAGATAAGAGTCGCAAAAGAACGTTGAAAAAGTCTGCGGAATGGCTGAAGCAGGGACTCAAGTTTCATAAGCTCATGGCTCCTCCTCCACATAACTGATGTGTTTATTTATTTATTCAGTGTTTTATCGAACATTGGTTTAATTACAATTTCATAATTGTTATTAACTAGTGGAGATTATTATGGGTTTCGTTGAATAAAATACTGCAATAAATGTATTATTCACTCGATTTTTATAAAAATTATACTACTGCAAATCTTTGATCAGATACATTCCTCATTGATACCTGCAAACGTATTGACTTTGTAAGACCGTGGTTTTAGAAAATCTGCAAAGCTTAAGAAAATATAAAGAAATTATGATTCTATTACATTAGGACTTATTTCATTACTATATTTATACATGTGAACTTGCCGACGTGACCATGTGGATGGTAAGGAGTTTTACTTCTGTACAAAATAAGGTAAACACTAAATCTTTCAGTTTCTTTTTTTTAAATCTTGCTAAATATGGGTCTTATTGGCATGAGATACATCCAACTAATTTGTTCCTGTAAATATTTCGCACAAGAATAGGTCATTGCAAAAAGTTACAAATATTTGTTTACCTACAATAATAGCAGTTCAATCATTCAATAACCATAAAAATTAGGAGCAAAATTCTCAGAAACAATACGACCCGTCAGAAAATTTAAAAATTAAAATCGTTTATCACTTGTTTGCAAATAACGGTCGAAGGGTAGAGTCACGATACCTTAACTTACTGTGCCAAATTATAAATTTTTAAATTACGCAAAATGAACCTATAACGAATGGAAAATGCATTTATCCCCCTCACGATGATAATCAATCCACAAAACTCCGATGGTCTATAAAGCCCACTGAAGAGCAAAACCAAATTACCGTCACTCACCTCATTGTCAGTTGTCTCCTGAAATTAGATCACCGTCACAGCGCAGGCTACTCCATTACTTTTCGATAACTTGCTAATTTACGGTTCATAACATTGTTACCAAACCTCGTTATGCCCATCTCACGCACCGTATACTATACTTCCACGCCAAATGAAACCCGAGACCTTTCTCTCTCCCAAACGATCCTCCGCCGAAAGGCACGCGCTCGCGATTAATTGGACATTGTCTCGTCGTCCATCCCGATGGAGTTCACCCTCGGAGCAGGGACAAACGAAGCAGAGTAGTAGCAGCAGCATCGAGCAATCGCACAAACATCATTACGCGACACGCCAACTCTCTCGCATTAACCGAACCGGGAGCTGCGTGTTGTCCCGCGCGATTCCAGATTTCCAGTCTGCGCGCGTGTATAACGGAGTACACGCGCGTATCGCCATCCGTACAAACGCAGGGACGAGCTCGCGTGTATGAGCAATCGAGCTAATTATCGAGGGGTCGTGAGCTATGCATACCGCGCGCACGCTGGAATCGCAAATAATAAAGGCCCGGACGCAAAGCCGCGCGATCCCCGGGACGAGCCAACGCACGCGTGTTTACATGTTTATGTATATATATATATATATATATATATATATATACACCGAGCCCACGCGCCTATACGCGCGCTATTTTCGCAGGCACTCGTTTGCTCTGTCCGGAGCAAACATAGTCTGAATTATCGTGCGGGTCTCGTTCAATTGGACTAGAATACAGATATATTGGCACTCGTGTCTCTTGGCTCCGTACGTCCCGTTGTATAAATCGTGACCTGCGCCATATGAGCGACCTATCATACATGAGCGCTAAATCGTGCGCAAGCACGTGCACTTGTGTACAGGGTAAATTGATTCTGGGGGGTAGGTCGAGGAAAGGTCGGGTATGATGATGTCGGACAGCAAACCCTCATTTACACTTCCGCATACATGAGTGAACCTATATGTCCGGGTGTTGTACGCGGATGCGAATACGGTGTGCTCGCGCGACTGATTCGTGACGCGGCGGCCTGGAAAAAAGTATACGCATGGCTGGAAATCTTTTTCTTTTTCTTCTTCTTTTTTTACTCATTTCGTCATTGGCGTCTTTCGAAATCGGCAGAAACGATCAATCATGCGACAGCGGGGCGTTTAGTTGATACACGCGCCGTTGCACGTGATTTCATCCCTCGTCGATGCGTCCATCTCTACGAAATAGCGTGGTCCTTCGGAGATCACCTCATAGTTGGGCCGACCTCTGAAGCTCCATAGTTTGGAAAAGATCCACCAATTACGGCCCGATCGATGATTGCCGGCTGTTTAATCAGCTGTCCCTTCCACGCGACGCGATTCCCAAAGATTGACGGAATCGCTGAGAGCGCCGAGGGAACGGGCCACCCACGAACGTTTCCGACCGCCCGTAGATCACGGGAGCCAGCGGCAAAGGGACTAACATATCGAGCTTCCAACGCGCGCCTGCATTCACACGCGCACACACACGGGCAGAGGGACAGGCGTCGCTCGCTCTCGGCATGAGCCCAAAGTGCCCGTATACTACATACTGCACCCACACTGGCTGACTCTGTACACAGGGTATGTCGCGCGCGCGTCGTGTCGGCGATAATCAGACGGTGGAAATGAGCCCCGCCCCGTGTGCCACCACGTCCATCCGTCCCCCGTTCCCCGTGAAGTAGCCAGCCAGTGCACTGCGCGCGGATCTCTCTCTCTCTCTCTATCTCTCCCGATGTGTGCAGGCGCGGGCGTGTGTACATATTGGGCCTCCGATCGGCAGCCGCCTCGTGTCGGATCATCGGCTACTGCTCACCACGATCAGCCCATCCTGCTGTCCACTGTATAAGTAGTTGTGGAAGAGGCGGGGGGCGACCGGCGCGATCGAATTTCGGGTCGTCTCGAGCCATTATGCATGATGCGTCAGTGCGTGCGTCAATCGCGGTGCTTTGCTTTGCTGGCTGCTGGGGCAGTGTGGGAGCGAGCGTATGCGGGGTCGTTTACACCGGAGCCACCGATGGCACGCATTGTGTCTCTGGGTGTGTAGGCGGGGGTTTTTGAACGGCGTTTATGATTTTCGTTCTTCATTGCACACTGATTGTTTGTGAGGTTTTTATCATTTTCTCGGTAACGTTTTTCGTAAGGGTCTGCCCATTCGATGATGTCTTCGACTGACTCTGTGATGTAGATCGGTGGATTATTGATCTAGATATTCATCGAGATTTTGATTAAAAAAATAAAGTTCTTCCAGAGTTATGTTGACGTTCATTTTTACGAAATGGTAAAAATTACCACAACACGAGATTTTATTATAACAGTCGACTGTAAACAAATTTTAAGAGTTACTTATCATTAAGTTGCTGTTTTACTTGTACATCCAACTCTGATTTTTTCTGAATCAACAAAATGAATAACTGTATCGGATGTTAATTTTGATAATCATGAACTGTAAAAAATCCTTGTTCCAAAGAATATAGTTCGTTTGTTTCAAGAAGCTCGATATTTTTTTTATCAAACTCAAGTTCGACAAATCTAGAAACAATACGAGCATTCTTCTCCCAAGACAAAATTTCGCAAGATCCAACGAAAGATCACTGCAACTGCGCCCCAAAAGCACCCCCTCGCGCCTTTTATACCTCACATCGATCTCACTATCGCTACGCCACGCCGGTCTCCACTTCCGCTCATACAACTGTACCTCCCGCCTTTCTCCTTTTTTCCTCCTCCTCCCCCATTTCCTTCGTCGCCCCCCTCCCCCCACCCTTCTCACCCAGCTCACAGCCAAGCTCCTACAAACTCCTATTTTTTATTACACAGCTCGTTGCCCCGTCTCTCGTCTATCTGTCTTTCCTTTTTCTCCCGGAGCCCCCCCCCCCCCCCCCCCCCCCCCCCCCCCCCCCCCCCCCCCACCCCCCCCCGCCCCCCCCCCCCCCCCCCCCCCTCCCCCCCCCCCCCCCCCCCCCCCCCCCCCCCCCCCCCCCCCCCCCCC
>JAPYYV010017954.1:0-11778 GCA_030522625.1 Copidosoma aretas | reverse complement strand
ACTGCAGCATACAAAAAAAATTATCAATCTATCTATTTCCGTTGACGAGTTCCTCGATTTTGGGATGAAAAAACCTGTTTTTTAATATATTTTGAGGTTGTAAAACAGTAACGACAAGAGGTGTTTTTCGTTTGTCTTGTGCCCTGCGATTTATTAGTCTTTGCGCTATCAATAAGCCGCTTGGGTCTCCTTGTCCTCCTTTCATCCCTTTTGGTACAGTCAGAAAAGAAGGTTTTAGACCCCTTTTTCTCTCCATAGGCACTGGTTTTCCCGTTGAAGTAGACTCACTGTTATTCAGGCTTAGAATACTTGCTCTACGCGTGTGTACCAGAGATGTTTTATAGGGCGAGGTGGTTTTAAAATATGTTTCAATGGTAATACACGAGGTTGTAACTATGTGTCTTTATAAGATCCATCATGCAAACTAGAAACAATGGAACTACTACTACGGCTGGATAAAAAAAAAAATTCGAATTTTGTGACATCTCAATTTTAGGCAAAACAACCAGATTACGAGATACGGCCTTTGCATGTATTTAGCTGTACGGGTTTATATTTATATACGTAGTTATATCCACGAAGATTCGCTCTCCACTGATTTAATCGACTAATGTAATCTTTCATTGAATAAATCCAGGTTAAAGGCTCATGATCTCCGTAAATCGTGAATTTTTCTCCGTATAAATAATGCCGAAAATATTGTACAGCTTCTACTACTGCAAAGCACTCTTCTTTTGTAATAGAATAATTTCTTTCACATTTTTCAAGAGTGCGAGACATGTAGGCTACGGGGAATTTTTCTCCCGGTTCTCCTTGACTTGGAACTGCACCGATGGCTAAATTGGACGCGTCTGTAGTTAAAATAAAAGGCCTATCATGGAGTAAGGGCTAGTAGAATACTGGATGGTACCGTCTTTTAATAATTTATCGACTTGATCTCCTACTTCTTTATAAAGAATGGGAGGGTATCTATATTGTTTAGTAAAAACCAGCTTATCATCAATTATTGTTGTATTATGTTGTACGTAAGATGTACGATGGGCTTGATCAGCTTTAATACAGAACAAATAATAAGATTCTCTTACTATCTCTCGAAGTTGTTTATGGCTAAATTTTTTGTGATAATATCGACGGAGTTTACACAATATTATACTAATCCTTTCCTCAACATGTGTAGTTGGGGTATCATTGACTGAATCAGAATCAAAGAGGTTTTCAGAGTTGTCTATCTCAAAAGGTTCAAGTTCTTGAGAGGGAATTTCAATTTCGACCGGCTCCTCTCTAGTCTTTATAGCCATAGTGTATCAGTGTCCCTGTTCGCGTCTAACGGCAGCTTCTCCTATACATACTCCCGGGGTAGTTGTTATTCGACGTAAATAAGCTTGACCTTGAGTCCTTTTTTTTTGTACAGGAATCTAATTAGGGACTCTTATTCTAGCCGGTAATAAATATACATGATTTCTATTGATTAGTCCACCCGAGTGGTTAAAGTATTGTGAAGTGGGTTGATCGATTAAATTTTCCTCTTTTACTTTACTAAAGGCCTGAGAAAAGTTTTTCTGACTATTTTGATTATTAAAAATGATTCATTCGTCAAGTTCTAGATCCCGTTCTTCGTCATTAGTTGTAATAATTCTGCGAATGAAAGGTATAGGGTCAATGGGATTTCTTTTTAACACTAAAGCTTTCAGATGAGATTTAGTAGATAACACACAAAAAGTGTAATTAATATAAAATAGTGTTAGTGTGCCAATTCCGAACGTTATTTAATTTTGAGACATCAGCCCAATAAGCGCTTCTTTTTGCTTTTCTCTATCGCGACGGTTGGACGGGAAGATGAATATCTTATCGCGTTAACAGCTGCATATGTTTCCAAGATAAAAGTATTCTCATACTTGTTTAGCTGAGGAACTTCTAGCCTTATAGATGGAGCGTTTTTGACGCTCTTTGCAACCGATACTTGAGCTGTCGCGATTTCGAGTTCACTATTAGACGCAAGTTCTAATTTTTGCTGGCCGTATCGTCCGGGTGAGGAGCACTGTTCCCGTTTAAAGACCCAGATTGTGTTGAGTTGGAGGAGTTTGGTCTTGAAATAGACTAATAATTAATAGAATCAGATTTCAACGATAGCCTGCATTATACTGCGTCGATGTATTTAGTCGAAGTGGATGTTTATGACGACAAGAACATAATTGATCTTGAGCATAGTAATAAGGGTGCAGCAGGTTTAAGTAACACAAACACTGGGTCAGTACAGTATGAGTAGGACAATGCATGGGTAAGTTTTGATTTTGTTAGTAACTATTTTGATCTTTCAAAAGGTTATTGAAAGCAGGATATGTTTGCGTAGCATTATTGGCTGGTAATCATTTTACTGACTCATTACGCAGAGAATTATTTCCATAATTAAGAGCTGGATAAGCTATAATTTTTCCATTCATATCAAAAATTGTAGGCCTAATATTTATATCGTTAGGATCATAATAGTATGTAATATTACGATTATAATTATTTGGGTCATCAAAACTTATTCATTGACAATCGTTGATTAGCATTAGTTGATACCGTTACTGTGCGTTGGAAGTTTTGAAGATACCTTTTGTTGTGCAAGGTTCATGCGAGGCGTTTGATTATACATGCTGGTATACGTGTTAGGAAATGATACTTTCCCCATTTCTTCCGCAACAGCAACTTTCAACGTGTCAGCAGAAGTCTTTGGTGAGTTCAACATCATGTTGGCCTTAAAACCGTCGGGTAAGCCTCTCATAAATGCTTCTCTCCCAATCATTCCAGGGTAAAATTTGGGATAAGATTTTTGGTTTTCAGGAATGCTATTAGAAGCAGCTTTTTTGCCCCACTTTTGTACCCTCATTAATGAGTTAGGAGATTCTAGCATGAAAATCCCGAACATTTTCCGCTTGATTCATTAATTGCTTATACCCAAGATGTATCGAGCATAAGTCTTAGACGAAGCAAAGGGAGCTTTTGGATGTTCTATAAGTTTCTCCAATCTTTTAAAAGTTAACGCATCTCAATAGCTTCTTGCTCTGCCCTTCAATCTAGATATAACGGATGAGCATAGGATCTTCTGCGTCTGAAATGAGGGACATGCCATTTTCAATGTCTTGTAAAAAGTCTTTGAGTAACGTATTTTGGCCGCTGAAAAGTTGATATGTTGTAAAGCTTGATCAATTTGCAAAATTGTATTATTCGAGGCAATGCTACAAGATAATTCAAGAAATTCTGATAATATTACGGCTTCTTTTTCTCTATGATAAGTTTCCAATAATTCCATTCTTTTAGCAAGATCAGTTACAGCAAGAATTTCATCATAGGTTTTATTTATTTTGATATTTATTCAGTGTAGTTTCGAAAAAGAAAGTTATGAGCTTTGAATGATTATTGTAAGCCTATAATAAGCAAGAACAAGAAGACTAGCTCCCCACCGGAGATGCTAATTTGTTAAGTCCGTACTTCGAAAAGAAGGGTAGACGTCGCGCAGTGGGACGGTACGGGAAAATTCTTCTCAAATATGATAGCTCCCAACAGGAAACTTGTATGTCGACAAGAACAAGAGGACGAGCCCCCCGGGGGAGAGGCTAAGTTGTGGGGGCGGGGGGGGGAGGGGGGGGGAGTTAAAGGCCCCCAAAGTGCCCCAAAATTTAGAATACCATTATTTTTCGCATAAAATTTATAATTTTCACCAGAAATCCAGCTTTTGTGAATTCTGTAAGATTCAAGATGGCGGTATCAAGATGGCAGCCAGTATGAATGAAAATATAAATGATTTCCATTATTTATGTTCTATTCAGATTTTGTTGGTCTTAACTCCTTTGGATTAATAATATACTCAGCGATCATAAAACGTAGAATAAGTTAAGATTTTATATAATATTCCAAATCGAAAAGGCGGTCAATACGAAATGGCAGATTGTTGATATTTGCACAACACCCCCTATATGGGTATCAAATAAAAGGGTTTAAAGAGTATAATACATTTAAATGTGTACCATCATTTACATTACAAAATGGCTGTTCATACAAAATGGCGAATTATTAATATTTTTCCAGTTCTCCGAATATGGATATCGAATAATAGGGTTTAAGATGGTGAATACATTTAACTTTTGTGGCATCATTTAAATTCTCATAATGGTGGTCGATACAAGATGGCGAATTTATTATATTATTGAAACCCCTTCAATATGGGTATCACATAATAGTATATGATAATAAAAATTCTTTGATATATGTGCAAGCATTTGAAACCCTAATCTAAAAATATTACAATATTTTTACTTAGAGGTACTTGGAATTTATTTTTATAACTATTAATCGAAAAAATGTAATAACGAGGTAATTAGTTTATTACGCAACAAATGCACAAAACTGGTAATTTTCATATTTGCCTGATTATTCTTGTACATGCTAAGAATTAGTTCAAAATTACACGAGTGTAAACATAACCACACGCATTTCTTGCGTAGGGTTTTTCTCGAGGTGGTCATCCATCACAATTTATTAATATTTAAATAAGTTTTTAATTTTAATAAAATAACATGTCATGATTTCAATTTAAATACATGTTATATACCCATAAATAAGGTAAACTCATTGTTTTATTTAAATTTTTTCATGATTTTTCGATAAACATATAATTCATACATAATTGCAACAATTCATAGTTATAAGACAGCCTACTTTATGATACTTGACATACAATTTCATTTAATATCCATGTCGAGTTGGTTGTAGTAAAATTACCGACCTGCCATTTCGTATTGACCACCATTTTGGGTTTCAAATGCTTGCACTTATTTTAAAGAATTTTTATTATTACATATTATTATTTAACACCAATATTGGAGGGGTTTAAATAATATGAAAAATTTGCCATCTTGTATCGACCACCATTATGAGAATTTAAATGATGCTACAAAAGCTACATGTATTCTACATCTTAAACCCCTTCATCCAAAATCTGTATTCGGAGAACTGGAAAAATATTAATAATTCGCCATTTTGTATGAACAGCCATTTTGTAATATAAATGATGGTACACATTTGAATGTATTATACTCTTCAAACCTTTTTATTTGATTCCCATATAAGGGGTGTTGTAAAAATATCAACAATCGTCCATTTCGTATTGACCGCCATTTTCGATTTTAAATATAATAGGAAATCTTAACTTATTCTACGTTTTATGATCGCTGAGTTTATCATTATTTCAAAGGAGTTAAGACCAACACAATCTGAATAGACCAGAAATAATGCAAATCATTTATATTTTCGTACATATTAGCCGCCATCTTGCTACCGCCATCTTGAATTTTACAGAATTTATAAAAGCTTCATTTCTGGGAAAACTGGTCTTTGAGGGATCATTTTATTATGTTTCTGGTGCAAATTATAAATTTTATGCAAAAAATAATGGTTTTTAAAATTTTGGGGCACTTTGGGGGACTTTTACTGCCTCCCCAATGCTGTATCAAAACTGTGGAACAATTTTCCCTTAATCTACGATTCAAAACCTTGAAAATAAAAAAAAAACACCAACATACGAGTTTCCTGTCGGGAGCAATCTTATTTGAGAAAAATTTTCCCGTTTCGTCCCTCTGTGCGTCGTAGATTCAAGTAACAAATAAATTTATTTAATTTGTTGAGAACCAGTCATCAACTCTATAGTCTTATGTTGCTCGCACTCAGTATATGTTTTCTTAAGTGTCTTCAGCTCCATGCTACGGTGTAGAAATACCGTCGAGCAGTGTGTGTAGCGTATGTAGTGAATATTAATGTGAGGTACGCGACCGCGAAAACATCACTGACCTACTACACTTGATACGTCTGTCATCTGTTATCATACGTCATTGTGGAGTATTCGTCGTCAATAGGAATTCTTAGGAGTTAATTAAATATATTATATGTTCAATTGTAATTTAAACTGAAATGATTTAAATGCCAGATTTGTCCTGTTAACAACCAAGTATCACTGTAACGAGTTGAAATAAATTTTACAAAGTATAGTTTTTTTTCCAAATGCAAAATAAATGTGAAATACGAAAATTGATGATGTTTTTGTATTCGCGGCTACAAATAACAAGTCTTTAACGTTAGCTGTTGTTTACAATGATTATACTTGAACTTACTTAAGTAATGCTAGTTTTACCGCTGTTTAAACTCACGAAGTCACATGTTCTTCCGTAGATGATCGTAGCGCCGAGTCTTAAAATACACGGAAACACCCGTGGCTGGATAGATGGTAGGCTGCTTTTTTACGTCAGAAACCCTTTTTGAAGGTCTATCTGCTTGTACCGCTCCCCTGATATTCAATCAGCATTTCTCATGAAAAATTATATTTGGTCCGTCAGATAGATTATCAAAAAATATTGATCACGTATTTTTTCTTTTTTCACATACACAAAAACTAATTGAGATAGAGCTCGTCAATGTTCGGAGTAAAGGAAGAGTGACGTCACTGCTCGAAAACAATGTATTAGCCATGACGTCATAGATGCATAGGATACTCTAAGCCATAGTGAACAGTTATGTTCAACTCGCTAGTAGTTGCTAAATTGTTTGTAAATCATGATCAAAAAATTATGAAATACTCTTTAGGTCTAACAATTTCTCATAGTAATTTTCAGAACTTGATAAGTATTTTTTTTTTTTTGGAAAAAAAATTTTGAGTGGCAATCGTTTTAAATTGTGATTGCTTCAATAAACAAAAGTTCGTTACAAAATCCTAAAAAATTTTCACACAGGTTTGTTCCACATCGTCTCAAAAACATCTTCAATAAGTTTCAAGTAAAAATGTATAGAAAAATGTTTAGAAGCAGTTTAGTAATATGTTATCGCCCGGCCACGTTATTCATTCCAATTTTTATTATTAACTTTTGAAATTGCAGGGTTAGCTTGGTGTCGGAAGGTTCATTTACGTTTAGAATTTCATGGTTTTTAAGTTTGTAACTTTACTGCCGCAATTTTTATTTTTATTTCATCGTGATCAACTAAAAAAAGTGCAAAGTAACAAAATTTTGCTTATCATATACTTTCCTATCTTTAGTATATTTTTGCAGCTTAGGCGCCTAATAAAAATATAAAGTATTCTTAATAAAAGAAAACCTTCCGACATCAAGCTAACCCTGCAATTTCAAAAGTTAATAATGAAAATCAGAATAAATAACAGTAAAACGCCACAGCCACGTGGCGTGCGGAAAGATTCTACTAAATTGCTTTTAGACCTTTTTTTATACAACATTTTTACCTGGTACTTATTGCAGATGTTCTTGGGACGATGTGGAACAAATTTGTGCAAAAATTTTCAGGATTTCGTAACGGGCTTTTGTGTATTGAAGCAATCACAATTTTCAACGATTGACATTCGGAATTTTTTTCCAATAAAACAAAAATACTTATCATGTTCTGACGATAACTGTGAGAAAGTGGAAGACCTAAGAAGTATTTTATAATTTTTTGATAATTTACAAACAATTGAGCAAGTACTAGCAAGTTAATCATAACTGTACACTATGGCTTAGAGTTGCCTATTCATCTATGACGTCATGGCTAATACATCGTTTTCAAACAGTGACGTCACTTGTCCCTTACTCCGAACCGTAACGAGCTCTATCTCAATTAGTTCTTGTTTACGAGAAAAAGAAAGAATACGTGTTCAATATTTTTTGATAATCTATCTGACGGACTAAATAGGTTTGTATATGAGAAATGCTAATTTAAAATTACGGATTATTTTGATCACAGAAGATCCAGTACTACTACTTATAATTCCCTAAGTCAGACAAACGCGTTGGATTGTTTTACTCTGACTAAGCGTGGCATAAACGATTTTCCAAGACTTAGTCTCGTTTAGCAGAACGAATCCGAAGACTACTTATAATCATGGAAAACAAGAGTTAGCGAGTTGGACTGTGCTTCATCATACACTGACTAAACGCGGCTCAAGAAATTTATAAAGACACACTCTTCTTTGGACAGGTCGTAATCAATCACTTAAATCTCTGCAGTTACTAAAATTACGCTTGACATAACAGTAAAGGCGAAAAATGGTACGCAGTAGGATCTTTTCTACTCTCGCGCATAAGGAGGGCAAGTCAAGTTGGTATACGACCTAATAATCGACGCAATCTAGTTATTACTTAATTCTAAACAAATCCTTATAGGTAATATTGCTAGTCACTTGCACTTTTAGTGCGTATTAATTTTAAGAGGATGTTTAAAAAAGATTATTAACAAAATCGATTGCAAATCGTATGAATCTCAAGGTTAACGAGTAACGATCTTACAAACTATGTCGTAATGCTGATCGCTCGCCTTTTTACTTAAGTAGGTTTGCAGTCAATATAACGAAATTTAAAATACACTCATACATACACTCATACAATCACCTACACATGACCATACTTTACTTAGATACATGACAAGATATAGCTGTACTATAACTACTACTATAACAACTACTTCTACTGCGACGACTACTACTTCTACAATAACTGCCATCACTTCTGCTACTACTACTATTACTTTTACTTCTACTACCACTTAAATCACAACTAATACTACTACTAGAACTTCTACAACGAGTTTTACTGATAGTTCTTCTACTAGTCCAACAACGACTACTGCTATAACTAGTACTACGACTACTACTCCCACTCTACTACCGGAACTACTATGACTACTACAACAAGTACTACTACTACAACTACTAATACTACTACATCTACTAGTACTACTACTTTGAAAACTACTACGGCTTCTGCTACTACTAATCCTACTACCACGACATCGCCTATCACTAGTACTACAACTACTTCTACACCTACTTCTACGACTACTACTACCACTAATGCTACAACGACTACTACTACCAACACTACTAACGCTACTACTACTAATATTACGACAAGTATATCTACATTTATTGCTTTTAGTACTACGACTTTTACTTATGATACTACTAATAATGACTGAATTACTACTACTGCTACTACCACTGCTACTACTACTACAACTACTACAACTACTACCAATAATACGACTACCACTGTGTCTACTATTATTACTGCTACAACTTCTAGTACTACTTCTTCTTCTATAACTACTACAACTTTTACTGCTACTACTAATTCTATTTTTAGTACTCTTACTGCTACTATTACTACTACGACTAGTACTACTACCACTACTACTAATACTGCCACTTCAACTGCTACTACTGTACCGCTACCACTACTCCTACATATACTATTACTACTACTGTTACTACTACTACAAACTACTTCACATACTATTGCAACTACAGCCATATTTGCTACAATTGCAAATACGACTAGTACTATAACTACTGCTACTACTACTAGTACTACTACACTTATAACTAGTGGGCAGCCCTGGTGTAATGCACGGGGAAAATGCTGTTTCTGCTTACGTCCTCGTCAGGCCCACTGTCAACAGACACCATTGCATCAATGTCCTGACGGCTATGCTAGAATGGTGACTAGTAAAGAGTTCCGCTGTAGCCGCACGTTACGTAATAAAAAAAATGCGTAAAAGCCCTTCTAAAAAAGGTGCAATTTTAACTAGGAACTATATATAAAGGTATTCAGATATTATTACATTGCAACTCCAGCTAGTCTCCCACAAGCAGACTCGTAAAGCGTCAGGGGGGTTGGCGTCTTTGGTGTAGGACAGAATGCTGCTCGTTGGAACACTTATCACACATCGTAGAGCGCCTAAGACGTGCTCACGTAGTGCCTCTACGTGCCGAGTTGGAGCTTTCTCTGACCACTAAACTCTGACACAATTTTTTGACTTTTTTTATTATTTTTTTTTTAGGTAGTCAGTCAGTTGAAAGTTACAATGGAACGTTAATGTATGACTACTACCTCAGGCAGAAAACTTTACGAAGAAATCTGCCGTCAGCTACGATCTAGTGCAAGCCGCCCGAACGGCTCACGCAGGCCCCATGGATTCTTTTGCCGGGGGGGGGGGGGGGGGGGCAAAAACATCGGGCCCGGAGCAGGGGAAATGCTCAGTATCCCTTTGCTATCGTTCAAAGCAGCTAGGCAACCAATCTGATAAGTCTTGGCAGTGATTCTAGCAGCGTTAGTGCTGTTAGCATCTATAGCAATATAACGTAAGGTGATCTGGAGTACATGCCAGGCAGAAGAGCTTAACTACTACAGGAGTGGGCAAAGAAGCCTGGGCATGTTATTGCTGTTAAAAAGGTGCTTTAGAAGATACTTTAAGATATCCGTGATAAATACGCTAATACGGCAAACGTTTTTGAAGAAGGCACAAGACCTGCTTTAAAGTCCTGAAAAAACCAGAAGACCGCCAAGCACTCAACTTAGAGACTAAGAATTACTTTTACCGAGGTATGGGTGACGCCTTTAAGACTGCTCGCTGCTGAGGTAAAACAAGGGAGAAAGTTCAGGGACAGGTCCAGTAGAAGACTCTGAAAACAGCACTGAACGAAATTGACAGGGTTAAGCGTATAAGGAGTCCATTGAAAAGCCCAAAAAGATATGCCAACACGCAACAGCAGACAAAGAAGAGCAAGATAGCTGAGGATACACGAAAAAAGATAAACTTTATATGCCAGAGCGGCAATAAACAGAATATACATTCAACAAAGGTTCTGGTAAAGGTAGCTGCAGGTCAGACCTTTGCCAACGTGCTTTAGTCGCTAAAAACAGGCTTTAGCCAAGAATCAATAGGGACCACTGTGCAAAGTGTCGAGACGACCGAAAAAGAAGACTTCTCGATAAGGGCAGAAGGTATTAAGGACCTCACTGTCTTTTTCTGACACTTTAGAGTAGCAGTGGCTGACAAGGATACAGTCCTTTGCAATAAGCGCAAAATGACTGTTGAAGTCCGAGACCTTAATGCTTTAGCTAAGGTACAAGAGATCAGGGGGGTGTTAGAAAAGGTACTGGGCACCCGTATCCAGGACATTCACTTACGTCTACTTGAGGCCAACCGAAGGGGACAAAATATGGCATTGGTAGCTCTTCTGGAAGCCCAGGCCAAAACGCTCGAAGAAACTGGCATATTAAAGGTAGGCTTTGTTTCCTGCCGAGTAAGGAGAATAATTAAAACAACTTTCGGCCCAGCAGAAACCTAAATATAGATGTACAGTCACAGGGACCTCAAGTCCTTTTCAAGGTGCCTATAAAACGCTTGCCTGGTGGATGGTTGGTAATACGTAATTACCTGGGCCCCCTTAGGACTTTTTCAGGGCTCGCAAATAGTGATTACATGCTAGCGATTGTTGAGCGAGATCTCCTGAGTATGCTGTGAGATACGATGTCCTTACAAGTGGCTCCACCCCAAAGTAATGCTCACGCTTTTCCAGGCTGGAACAAAAGCCACGTGGCATGAGGGGATTTAGTTGATTGTAGTGGTCTAATCAAAAAAATCCACTAAGTCCAACACAGCCGTTGCCCAGCGGTGTGCTTCAATGGATTTCCTCTTCTACAACAAAAAAAAACTACGTCTACAACTATCACCACTATTACTACTTTAACTACAACTACTACTAATACTTCTACAACTGCTACTAATATACTGCTACTACTACATATACTGCCACTATTATTACTTTTACTCTTAGTATTAGAACTACTCCTAGCATAACTACTACTACATCGACAGCTACTCCCCCTCCATGGTATGCGTCACCTTGTCGTAGACCGTGCTGCTTGCAGCCTAGGTCGGGTGAGGGGGCTTAAAGACTAACGGCATACCAACTAG